>JARYGA010052062.1:0-34801 GCA_030545235.1 Helianthus tuberosus | reverse complement strand
AAGAGTCTACCTTTTGAACCCTCAAGCACATGCTTTGCAACGCTCCTGTTCTTACATTGCCCGACGGAAACAATGATTTCATTGTCTATTGTGATGCTTACAACCTTGGTCTTGGTTGTGTTCTCATGCAACGGGACAAGGTTATAGCTTACGCATCTCGTCAGCTCAAAATCCACGAGAAGAACTATACAACCCATGATCTCGAGCTAGGCGCGGTTGTTTTTGCATTAAAGATTTGGCGACACTACCTGTATGGTACCAAGTGTACGATCTTCACCGATCATAGGAGCCTGCAACACATCTTTAATCAGAAGGAACTTAATATGCGTCAACGCCGATGGGTAGAACTTCTCAACGATTACGACTGTGAGATTCGTTATCACCCAGGCAAGGCAAATGTTGTCGCCGACGCACTTAGCAGACGGAGCTATCTGCTTAGCACCCGTAATGTTCAAGCCCAACACGATCTCGAAACCCTCATCCGCGACGCTCAACATGCATGTTTTAACGAACGTACCCTGAAGAGAGAACGAATATACCACGATGGAGCCCAGCTGGCGAGCAAATCGAACGGGATATTTCACTTTTTAGACCGAGTTTGGATTCCCATGCGAACCAATTTGCGGCAAATTCTGATGGACGAAGCCCACAAATCCCGGTATTCTATTCACCCAGGTGCCGACAAAATGTACCAGGATCTTCGCTATAAGTACTGGTGGCCGGGTATGAAAAGGGATATCGCTTTCTACGTCGGAAAATGCCTAACTTGTGCTAGAATCAAGGCCGAACATCAAAGACCCTCTGTCTTACTCGAACAACCACCAATTCCCATGTGGAAGTGGGAAAGTATAGCCATGGACTTCATAACCAAGCTACCGCACACGTCATCAGGTCACGACAGCATATGGGTTGTTGTCGACCGTTTGACTAAATCAGCTCACTTTCTGCCGATACGAGAAGACTACAAGGTAGAACGATTAGCCCGAATCTACACCGACGCGATCATTTGTAATCATGGGACGCCTCGTGACATCATCTCTGATCGTGATGCTCGGTTTACCTCGCGATTGTGGGAAACGTTTCAAATGGAACTCGGTACATCGCTTAATCTAAGTACCGCTTTCCACCCACAAACCGACGGTCAGACTGAAAGAACGATTCATACTCTTGATAACATGCTCCGCTCGTGTGTTTTAGACTTCGGAGGCAATTGGGATAAATACCTGCCGTTAGTCGAATTATCGTATAACAACAGCTATCATTCTAGCATCCAAATGGCACCATTCGAGGCATTATACAGAAGAAGATGTCGATCGCCTATTGTGTGGCACAGGATCGGTCGCTCGCAACTAACCGGTCCGGAGCTACTACAAGAAACGACAGACAAAATTTTCCAAATTCGGGACAACCTAGTGAAAGCTCGGGATCGACAGAAAAGTTACGCCAATAAAAAGCGCAAGCCCCGTGAATTTGACGTTGGTGACTACGTACTCCTAAAGGTATCACCTTGGAAGGGTGTAGTCCGATTCGGCAAAAAGGGAAAACTCGCGCCTCGATATGTTGGACCTTTTAAGATTCTGGAAAGAATCGGGAAAGTCGCCTACAGACTCGAACTACCGGAGGAACTTAGTAATGTCCACCCGACTTTTCACATGTCAAACCTCCGAAAGTGCCTCGCCAACCACGATTTACATGTTTCTCTAGACGATCTACAAGTGAACGTAACATTACACTTCGTGGAAAAGCCTGTCGAAATCATGGATCGCCAAACCAAGCAACTCCGACGCTCTCGCATTCCGATTGTGAAAGTCCGATGGGAAGGCAAACGAGGCGCAGAGTTCACTTGGGAACTCGAAAGCGACATGAAGGCTAAGTACCCGCAGCTGTTTAAAGAGAAAGTCTAGAAAGAGAAAGTTCTCAAACGTGATTCACGGTGATGTACAACTTCCAGCTTAATTTCGGGACGAAATTCCCTCAACAAGGGGAGGCTGTAACACCCCGTGTTTTCACAAGTCAAAGTCAAAGTCAAGGTCTAAGTCAACGACCGATTTCGCGCAACTTGACTTGCAGGAATTTCTTTATTTAATTCGTATTATGTGGAGTAAGTGTTGTTAATGACAATAATCGATGTGTGTTAATCGTTATTCAATCGACCTACGACTGTGAACTATAGGAAGTAACAATGCGATAAAGTTAATCAGTTAATAATCAAGCTATGTTAATCGAATCGACATCAAATCGCAACTCGAGCTACGTATTTTTACCTTTTATTATACGTGTGTGTGTGCCTTACGTGTTACCTGTGCATGTTTATTTATGTTGTGTTGTGATAATCAAGCGAACTCAATCGAAACTCGAAATCTAACTCGAAGTGCAATGGAACTCGAATCGTGAACGAACTATGATAATTGGTGGAAAAATAGATTATGCAAGATATGAGTGTTTGGGACTGAAAGTAATTTGATTAGGAAACCCTATCGTATCGTACCGCTCGCAATCGAGATCGAAATATATAAAATCGGCGCGCAAAACCCTCGAAAAGTGCGACTGATCGATACCCCTGTCAGCACTTTCCTCTTTTGTCATCCTATAAATACCCCTGTCATTGTCATCCTTTTCCACTTTTGGAAACCTCTGTTCGACCAGCACGCTCAGCTCACCTTTTCGCAGATTTCTCTCGATTCCGGTAAGATTTCATCCTAAATCTTGTACTTTCTTGATCTATACACACTCCTACACCTTTCTATCTTTCAAATCTTAACTTCTAACCATGAAATCATCAAGATTCAAGTGTTCTAGGATGATGTCATCATGGGTTCTTGAAGAACTTCATGTTTTTGCCTCAATCCACCAAGAATGACTTGGATCTAGCCGATTTCCACATAAACAAACAAGGATCTTTCATAGATCTAAACTCATACACGGTGGAAAGGATTGAAGGATGGATTTTCCAACTTTCTTTCAACTCTTTTTCACTCAATAACTTCAAACCGGTAGAAACGGAGCTTGGGCCGGTTTACAAATCACTTCGGTGGTTGTATGGCTCAAGATCCGGATTCTATCCACGAGGTTAACCGACTTCGGGTTGAACGTTAAACTTCGTTCTGAACAGTCCACCGACCGGATTTGGGTGATTCCTGTCCGACCCGAGGAACCAAGTAAGAACGAGGGATCTATGGTTTTACTCGTCGACAAAATACCTCAATAGAACGACAAACAAACAGAACAACCAAGTGATAGGCGAAAAGGCTGATCAGGTCAGGATGCTGACCGATTGGACTGCTGTCCGAACGGACAGCCAGCCGATCGGATAGTCAGCCGTTCGACTAGCCAGCCGATCGGCTAACACATGGTCCCACACAATTGAATTATTTTAAAGACTAGTATTGAACGAACTGTTGTTCGATCGAACTACTGTCCGATAGGATTACTCTTCGGATCATGAGATACTATGCTTCAATACTTAATCGATTTTTTTTCAACATGTTCAATGCACTAGAAGTGCCACCCGATCGAACAGCCGTCCGATCAGGTGACACCCTGTTGTCCGATCGAACAGCGGTTGTGTTATTCGATCGATCAACTATCCGATCCACTGCACCATACTTTACATTTTCATTTAAAGTCTTTGACTAGTTGACCTGTCCGATCGAACACCTGTCCGATCCAAAGACTAAACATTGCAATTCATTTGAATGCCTAACCGATCGGGTTGCCGGCCGATCGAACAGTCGTCCGATCGACCGACCTGAAAAAGTAAAGGTACTTCAAAGTTTTCAAATACTATAACAAAAACTTCAAAAGTCAAACCATCATACACAAACACATACTTCTTATAGGGAGAAACAATCCACTCGAACAGCCATCCGATCGGCCTACCGACCGACCGGACAGCGGACCGAACGATCGACCAGCTATCCGACCCTCCAACACTTGTTTTCCGTTTTACGTTTCACTTATCGTTATGCTACCCAATCTATTCAGGCTAACCGTACTCGCTAAGTGCTCCCTTTAATCCATTAATCGCTGTGAGTATACTCGATCCCTTTTTGCTTTAAGCACTTTTGGGTGTTACATACGTTACGAATATTCAAACTACAACTGTCACACTACTCAAACTATTTGAACGCTAACCGTTAATGCATGTTATACGTGGCTTATGAATGCTTGTTTGTTATGTTTACACATGGAATGCTGTCTACCTGCCTTAGCAACGATAGTACTATAGTTTAGACTCAGCAACTGTTCACACGGGGGTTGTTAAGGATCTTTTACTTGCATGGATTACGGTGGTAATCATGTATTCCGAACTGCCTCGGGCAGTCAACCCGTAGTCATTGGTATCGAAGGATCTATGTCGATAACTAACGTGCTTCATTTCACTATGTGTACGTGCTGGTTATGCGTAAACGAATTCGAACTCTATATGCTATTATCAAACTTGTATGCTCACCTTTACATTTTATGTATTGACTTTATTTTAACGTATGTGACAGGTGCTTAGGAAGTTTACATGCTTAGCATGCTGTGAACTTGAGGCTAGGAAAGATCTAGGATGCTCTCTGTGCTGTGATGAAATCGAAGCTTGGAAATGAGGTCCTAGAAACCAACAAATAAACTATCTATGTTTAAATCTGAGTTGTCGGAACAGAATATTTGCCTAGATTTTATCTGTAATAATTTGTTTACTGTTTGAGACATGGTATGGGACATGTTAATTTGAATTGAATGGTAATGATAGTTGTTATGGAAACTTCTGGACAATCTGTTTCGCTCAGTGCCATGCCCCGATGATTCCGCCATCGGTTGGGGTGTAACAGATTGGTATTAGAGCCATAACTATAGGGAATTAGACAAGACTCGACCTAGTCCGGGTCGAAGTCTTAGAAACCTAGACTATAGTTAAGAACCAACAGACCGACTTGTGTGTATCCGTTAGGGAATATGCATGAGCTCACTACTAACACTCGCTATTCTCGCTTATTCTACACTATCACCACGCTTGAATTTTCAATTATGAATGGCAATAAAAGTCGAGAATAGGTGTGAAAACCGCGAACTCTCGACTAAAGTTGCTTCATCCACCCGCATTTTAACTACAAACGAGGGGAATTATGCCAAATTAGGAGTGAAATCCATATTTTGATGAACAATCTCCTCAATTTTATTAAAAAAACAGGGACGAAGTTGTTAAGCCAGGGGTGAAACCCTAACCTTGACGACTTGTTCCGCACACTTTACAAAACTCTCACCAAAGTTCAACGGACTCCAACGACCTGAAGTCACAATAAGACCAACGGGATGGGTGCCAACGCCCAAGAATCGAGGCAAGGGCATATTCCTGGAAGTCAAACGTGTACAGCGGGTCCTTGTGAATAGTTGAATTATTTTGGTTAGTCGAAGTCTACTAGCCGCAGACGATCTACATCTCGAATATTTTTGTGTTTTTAATTCTGAGCCGCAACTGCTGACTCTGATAATTCGTCGATTTTATAAGTGTGTAAAATTTTGGGTATTTGTTCAATTTCGCTTTCACTCGATCGACACGCACGACTCGCATTGCTTTTCTATCTCAAACCGCTAACAAATCGTTGAATTGTGGACAACCTATGCTACGACGTACGCTTATACTACGCTACTCTCGAGCAATCGCCGACTTTGAATAATAGGTTTCTGTTTTCTGACTACCTTTAGTGATTAAATGCGTATGTGCTTCCCTGCTTCTTTGCTCTACGTGCTTAGGTACTATGTGATTATGTGCTCTACGTGCTTATGTGATTTGTGCTCTATGTGTTATGCGTTTACGTAAATGCGTGTAGTTTGAAAAAAAAAAATCATCTAAAATAGATAATCCAATACCTACTGATGCGTAACTAGTAATGTATTTTAAATTTCAGTTGCAGCTTGTAATAGATGCATATATATATGAAATAGAGTAAATGTCGCAATGCTCGACGGTTTTGACCAATGTGTTTGTTTGTGTAATTGTTGGCGTTAAATTTTATCCTGTGATAATAATACCTGGTAAATGTTTATAATCCAGATGGACAACGAAGTGAATCAGGAAAACCCGAATAACGATAATAACGGGAACCAAATAGATAATAGTGCCATCCAACATATAGTGGCACAAGGGATTATAGACGCTATGCCATATATTATAAAAAATGTTAAGGAAGCAGAAAATAATAAAAGTAATAGTGGAAGTAAACGACCACCTACTGAACCCAGTCACAACATAAATAATGGACCGTACTTCAATTGCCTATTCCAAAAAGAAGAAGAACCATGTCATATGGTTGTTCTTACAAAGAATTCTGGTCTTGCAAACCAATAGAATTATCTGGCAATGAAGGAGCCATTGCAGCTCTACGCTGGATAGAAAAGACAGAGGCAGACTTAAAAATAAGCAAATGTGCAGAAGAAGATAAAATCATGTTTGCTTCCAATCTTTTTACTAATGCAGCCTTAGAATGGTGGAATACTATTCTCCAGTCTAGGGGAAGTGACAGTGTCTATAATATGGAACGGACTGAGTTTAAGAACATGGTCGAAAGGAAATTATGTCATCCCAATGAAAAAGAACAAATTGCTAATAAGTTTTTAAACCTTAGGATGACTGGAGTAGACTGTAAGGGTTACACCACTTTATTCTTTGAATATGCTAGAATAGTACCAACCCTAGCCTCACCAGAAGCAGTATTAATATCCCGATACATCTGGGGATTAATCAGTGAGATTAGACATATAGTCAAGGCAGTTAGACCACAAACCATTGAAGAAGCCGTAGAACTAGCAAATACCTTGACTGATGAATTGGTACGTACACAAGAAGAGAACCAAAGAAAGAACGTAGTCTAAAAACTTATCCAAGAATTTCGCTACGGTAATTCCAACCGTGGGAAGAACATAGGTTCTACTTCCGCACCTTACTGCAAGTCCTGCAAGAAGAAACATTCAGGAAGATGTTCCACAAACTGCAACTTCTGCAAAATACCTGGACATAAGGAAGAAGAATGCAGTAAGAAACCCAGCAATGGAATATGCTTCAATTGTGGAGAAAAGGGGCATATCAAACCAAACTGTCCGAAACTAGCTCCAGCCATGAACAAGAAGACTACTAAGAATGCTAGAGCATTTGTTCTAACAGCTGGAGAAGCCAAGATGATTCCTGATGTGATTTCCGGTACGTTTTTAGTTAATGATGTTTTTGCTAAAGTATTATTTGACTCTGGTGCGAACCAAAGTTTTATTAATACTTTATTTTGCAAACTTCTCAATCAACCATTAACTAAACTTCAACAAGAATGTCTAGTAGAGACGGCAAATGGAGAATCCATTAAGATCACTAAAATCTTGCAGGGAGCAAAAATAGAAATTCTAAACCATAATTTTATTGCTAACCTTTACCCAATGAATCTGGATGGATTTGATATTGTATTAGGAATGGATTGGTTAGTAACCAATAAAGCCAGTATTCTATGTGATCAAAAGTCAATACAAGTAAATTCAACAAAAGGTGAAAAGATCACAATTAAAGGAGATAAGCCAACTAGGTCTATGAAATTCATCTCTGTGATGAAAACAACGAGTTATGCAAGAAAAGGATCACTAGTGTATATGATTTCCATAATCATTAACACTAAAGGAAAAGAATTAAAAGATATTCCCGTAGTATCTCATTTTTCGGATGTTTTTCCAGAAAAGTTACCGGGATTACCACCAGATACAGAAGTCGAATTCAGAATTCACTTATTGCCAGGGACAGCACCGATTGCCAAGGCACCTTACCGTTTGGCACCAGCAGAGATGCAAGAATTAAAGAAACAGTTGGACGAACTTCTGGAGAAAGGTTTCATACAACCAAGCTCATCACCATGGGGAGCACCAATCTTGTTTGTCAACAAGAAGGACGGATCAATGCGTATGTGCATTGATTACCAAGAACTGAACAAGGTCACGATTAAAAATCGGTACCAATTACTGAGAATCGATGATCTGTTTGATCAACTGCAAGGAGCTCCATTCTTTTCTAAGATCGATTTACGCTCAGGATGTCATCAACTGAAAGTACAGGAAGAGGACATTCCTAAAAATGTTTTTAGAAAAAAGGTATGGTCATTATGAATTTACAGTCATGCCATTTGGTTTAACCAATGCCCCAGCCGCATTTATGGATATGAAGAACATAATATGTAAACAATATCTGGATAAATTCATAATTGTCTTTATAGATGATATTCTCATTACTCTAAGAGTAAAGAGGAACATGTAGCGCATCTGCATGCACTTCTTACATTATTGAGAAAGGAAAAGCTTTATGCTAAATTTTCGAAATGCGAATTTTGGTTACAAGAAGTACAATTCCTTGGACATCTAGTCAATCATGAAGGAATTCATGTGGATCCCACAAAAATCGAGGCAATTATTAAATGGAAAGTCCCTGAATCACCAACGGAGGTGAGAAGTTTTCTTGGATTAGCAGGTTATTATATGCGGTTTATTCGAGATTTCTTTAGAATAGCCATTCCTTTAATAAAACTGACTTGCAAATCAGTAAGTTTGAATTGGGACCAAAACAGGAAGAAGCCTTTAAAATCCTTAAGCAAACATTAACCAACTGTAAGGACTTTCAAAATTATCCTAAAAATACCCGTAAGTATAAACCCGAGCCCCTGAAACCCTACCATACAAGAAAAATCAAGAAATCAAGAACTTAGGGTCTCAGGCAGGCCGCGTAAGAGACAAGGCACATCTTACGCGGGTCGTGTCAACCCTAGATTGACCGGATAAGTGTTCCGAGTCCAAGTGTCGCCTACGTGTCACATCTACTGATGACCAATCAAAGCTACTCGTAGACTGGGCGGTAACGCGGGCCGCGTAAGTGTTAACCTTAGGTTTACGCGGGCCGCGTGAACCCTCAAAATCACCTATAAATAGCCCGTCACTTGCACAATCCACTGGTGTCGATATCTTTTCATAAAAACGAAGTTATAACACTCTGAAGTCGAAAATACTTTCAATATTAGTGAGGCGCTGCTCCAATGCCGGGTATTAACTCGATCGCTGCTACGATTCAATGTCTGATCGATTAAACTATCCAATGGATGTTTAAGTGCTGCCCACATTAGGGTTTATGCTTTGTCATTCGTTGTTAATTCAATGGATGTTTAAGTATCAAACTTTGTCATTCGATGTGAGGGTTTAATCTCGTGAGTTATCGTAAATGTTGTATTAAGTTACTAACCGAGTTGTGTGCATATTATTAAATTTAGGTCAAAAGGCTAATCAGTAGGCTAGGCTCTGCTCAAATTAAATCTGCAATATCAAGGCTAACCAGTAGGCTAAACTTTGCCCGTATGAATCTGCATGCTTATAATGTGAGTCATTCTCTTTTTATCAAAATTTGTTTACAAAAGCATGTTTATTATCAAAGTTATAATTACAGGGATTAAGTCTTTGTAATCACCAAGTTACAGCCGGTATGTGGGGTTTTGTATACATTACTTGATAATCTTCACCATTGGGGCAGCCAAGGGGTTATATGACCATAGTCACAGACACCATTGGACAATGAGAGGGCCAATGGGTCGAGTGACAAAATACCGTGGGTAGTTGGTTTGATATCAGAAACATTGTAATCGCTCTTAATACTGTAAATTATAACAACGTGTCATTTTAGTAAAATGAATGATTCACCAGTATTTCCCGCTGAGAAAACCTTTTTTAAACATGTTTCAGGTGATCTGTTGTGATCAAGGAAAAGTACCGTGAAGCACTACAAGCTTAAGGAAGTGGCTCAATATAAAATAAAGAAACATGTTTTGTAAAATAAAAGATTTCTCCGTGAAATCTTATGATTGTAAATTACCGGGATTTCATCCTGAGTTGTGAAATAAAATAAATCGGGAAATTGCAGTTTTAAAAAGATCCTGAAGAAACTTCCGCTGTTAAATTAATACCACGGGATTTTCTGTCCCGCGGCTCCTAAAACGGGTCAAACTGGGTCGGGGGCCGTGACAGAAAAAGGTGGTATCAGAGCCACTGATTTAAGCCAATTAAGTATTTAGAAAATACTTAATTTTTCTACTTGTCATTTTGTGATTATGTGTTTTCTTATTTGAATATTTGTGTAAAGTATGGGTAAACAAAAGCTGTCAAACATCTATCTTAAATTAGATAGGTCATCCAACGAGAAGGGAAGTTCATCCCAAACCAAATCCTCAAATCACTCTGTAATTCCTGAAGAAGGAATATTTGTCCGAAAGGCACATTATGAGGAACCACTTTCTCCTAGTAAAAGAAGTCTGATTATTAGGAAAAGTAAAGAGAAAATAAAGAAATCCCGAGAAAAGAAAGTTAACCAGGATTTAACCAATAAAACACCTTGGGAGGACAAGTTAGATGAGAAATGGGCCGATCTTTATATGCTAGCTACTGTAGCAGTTAATGCAAATCTTTAAATAATTTGACCCAAGTCTTAGTACCTTTATCACCTACAGTCCATAAACCTTATTCAGTAAATAAATAAATTTACAATAAAAACCTCGTGTGTTTTAGTTTTCAATTGTTTTGTAGTTACCCAGTCTGAAATAATATTTAAAGGTTTTCTATGAAATTTTGTTATAATTTTTAAAAATTAGTAATTGTGTGTATTTTGCATAACAGCATGAGTGACTTGTCTGAAGCCCTTCAGAACCTAAATCTCTATCCGGTAAAAATAGAGGTTTCCCGAGATTTCAATAGGTATATACCAGATATAGAAGAACCTATTGAATTCAATGCTCCACCTCCGGAGAAACCCAAGCCCAAGAAAAGAAGAAGATTCGTGGGATGGAGGCGTGTGCGTAGGAGAAAACCCGTCACTAGAAAGATGCCTAAAATAGAAAATCCCTTAGACAAAGGGAAGGGAATTGAAGTCGGGGAAGAATCTAGGCAGATGGGAATACAGTTTGAAGAATATTTTAAGCAAATAGAAATGGAGATTGGAGGAGGTTCTAAACAAACTCAGATAGAAATTGGGGAAAGCTCTAAACAAACCCAGGAAATGACATTGCAGGAAGAGCAAGATTTTATATTGGCAAGCTGTGATACTATTAAGCCTGTCAATACAAATGTTTTTACCCATCCTATTGAAACTCAACTCCCTATAAACTTAGAACCAGCAATCCCAGAACCTATAATTCACACCCAACCTCTAGGAATGGACGAATGGTGGACGAATGATTGGCAGTTCCAAAACCTGCTCAACAGTCCTTATTCCTTTCTCCCTCAGTTTGACCCAGAACCTATACCTAATCCACCTATGAGCAATGAGAATTTAGCTGAACTCCGCCACTTTGGTGAGGAGTTAATGGATGCAGGAAATAGGATCAGGGAAGTAGGAGAACAGATCTCCTGGAAGTACGATGAAAGGGAACGCCGTTATTAAAATATTAACTGACGAGGGATAAGGGGTTTATGAGACTATGGTTGTATAATAGCAATAATAATCTAATCTTGTGAAATAACCTAAAATAAAACTTTGTAAGATAATGGTGTGTATTGATGCATACTATTAAATATAAAAATGGGAATCGAGAAATCGATAGTTTTGGCTATATGTGCTTTGTGAAATTTATATGATTATTTTATGTATAATTGTTATTTATTCGATACTAATAAAATTATATATATTAATTATCAGATGGAAAACGTTAATAACGAACCAGTTAACGAGGTTAATCAATCTGAGCAACACCCGGAGGATCAATTTTTAAATAGGCAGGATATAGAAAATATCGTTGCTCAGGGAATAGCCAATGTTATTCCAGCAATAGTTGCTGCTGTTAGAAACCCAATCGAACCGCAACAAATCGTTCATAGCAAACGTATTTCTGAAGATAACTTCAGTAATAGCGTAAACGGAGGCGGTAATCATACTAATCATAATAATGAACCACGGCAGGCTCCACTTCCTAAGAAAATGAAAGTTGCAACACCTGGTTGCACTTATAAAGAATTTCTTGCTTGCAAACCCGCTGAATTTGAAGGCAATGAAGGAGCGACTGCGGCACTGCGTTGGTTAGAGAAAACCGAGGCAGCGATTACAATAAGTAAATGTGCCAAGGATGATCAGGTCATGTACGCGTCAAATCTTTTTAAAGAAGGGGCGCTAGAATGGTGGAACACGGTGTTACAAGCAAAAGGAAGGATGATGGCGTATGCTATGAATTGGGAAGAATTTAAGAGTCTTGTAGAAAGAAAATTCTGTCCCGAATATGAAAACGATCAAATGGTGAATAAGTTCCTAAATCATCGAATGATGGGTGTAGATTGTCGAGGTTATACTTCAACATTCTTTGAATATGCTAGAGTGGTACCAACACTGGCTTCGCCAGAACCGGTACTCATTTCTCGATATATTTGGGGATTGATTGGCGAAATCCGCAATATCGTTAAAGCTGCGAGACCTCGTACTATTGACGATGCAGTGGAATTAGCCAACACCCTAACTGATGAACTGGTGCGCACAAGAGATGATAATAGGAAAAAGGAACTGGCTCAGAAAATTACCCAAGGATTTCGTACGGGTAATAATAGTAGCTTCAAGAGAAGAGGAACAGGGCAATCTTCAACTCCGCCGTTCTGCAGGAATTGCAGAAAGAAGCATTATGGAAGATGCAATGTAATCTGCAACTTTTGCAAAACTGGAGGACATCGCGAAGAAGATTGTAGAAAGAAAACCAGGATCTGCTATAACTGTGGAGAAAATGGGCATTTCAAGACAGAATGCCCTAAATTGGTCAAACCAGCAGACAACAAAGCCAAAACAGCCGACGGAACTACCAAGAAGAATGTTCGAGCCTTCCAGTTAACTACTCAGGAAGCCGAGCTGATTCCTGACGTGATAGCTGGTACGTTCCTAGTTCACAATGTATATGCAAAAGTATTGTTTGACTCTGGTGCAAACCAAATTTTTATCAATACTTCATTCTGTCAAGCTCTTAATTTACCCTTAACCAACCTTAGGCAGATTTTTACAGTCGAAACGGCAGACGGGAATTCAGTTAAAATAGATAAGGTCTTGCAAAATGTAGAACTAGAACATTCAAGTTACAAATTCTTTGCAAACCTATTACCTATGAAATTAGCCGAATTTGATGTTGTGTTAGGAATGGATTGGTTAGTAGCCAACCATGCTCGAATTCTTTGTGATAAGAATTCCATAAAAATTCAGGCACCCACAGGAGAAGTAATTATGATTACAGGAGATAAACCACGTAAGCCCATGAAGTTCATATCAGTAATGAAAGTTGCTAGTTATGAACGAAAACAAGGAATAGTATATATGATTTCAGTAATCATTAGTACTAAGGGTAAAGAACTTAAGGAAATTCCTGTAGTCTCAGAATACCCAGATGTATTCCCAGAAGAGTTACCAGGATTACCACCAGATAGAGAGGTAGAATTTAGAATTCATTTAATTCCCGGAACTATACCGTTAGCTAAGGCACCTTATCGGTTAGCTCCCACAGAAATGTTAGAACTGCAAAAGCAATTAGATGAATTATTAAGTAAAGGTTTCATACAACCTAGTTCATCCCCTTGGGGAGCACCAGTGTTGTTTGTTAAGAAAAAGGATGGTTCAATGAGAATGTGTATTGATTATAGAGAATTGAATAAGGTTACAATTAAGAATCGATATCCATTACCTAGGATTGATGATCTTTTCGATCAACTTCAAGGAGCTAGATATTTTTCTAAGATTGACTTACGCTCCGGATATCATCAGTTGAAGGTACAAGAGGAAGACATACCTAAGACTGCTTTCAGAACTAGGTATGGTCATTACGAGTTTACAGTCATGCCCTTCGAATTAACGAATGCACCTGCAGCATTCATGGACATGATGAATAGAATCTGTAAACCGTATTTGGATAAATTTGTAATTGTTTTTATCGACGATATACTTATTTATTCCAAAAGTCAGAATGAACATTGTAAGCACTTGCATGCACTCTTAACTTTGTTAAGAAAAGAAAAGTTGTACGCCAAATTTTCGAAGTGTGAATTTTGGTTGCAAGAAGTGCAATTTTTAGGACACATGGTGAATCACGAAGGTATTCATGTAGATCCTGCTAAGATAGAAGCAATTACCAAATGGAAGGTTCCGCAATCTACAATGGAAATTAGAAGTTTTATAGGTTTAGCTGGATATTATAGACGGTTTATTAAAGGATTTTTCCAAAATAGTTGTACCATTAACTAAGCTAACCTGTAAAGCAGTTAAGTTTGAATGGGGACCTAAACAAGCAGAAGCCTTTAGAATCTTGAAACAGAAATTAACCAATGCTCCAATCTTAGCCTTACCAGAAGGAACTGAAGATTTTGAAGTATATTGTGATGCTTCAAAACTAGGATTTGGATGTGTGCTGATGCAACGCAAGAAGGTAGTTGCGTATGCTTCAAGACAATTGAAAAGACACGAAGAAAACTATACGACTCATGACTTAGAATTAGGAGCCGTAATTTTTGCCTTGAAAATCTGGAGACATTATCTGTATGGAAGTAAGTTTACTGTCTATACAGATCATAAAAGTTTAAGATATATATTTGGGCAAAAAGAGTTAAATATGAGGCAACGGAGATGGATGGAAATCCTAAGTGACTACGACTGTGATATTCAGTATCACGAAGGAAAGGCAAATGTAGTTGCAGATGCCCTAAGCCGTAAGTATCATGAAAAACAAAAGCGAGTTCGTGCTCTCAGATTAAATCTATAGATAGATTTAATGGAACAATTGAAGAATGTTCAAGCTACAGCAATCAAGGATGATGCTGAAGGAATGAAAGGAAGAATAAAAGAATTAGAACAAGAAGCTGATGGAATTTGGAGATTCCACCAAAGAAGAATTTGGGTACCTAAGCAGGGAGAGTTAAGAAATAAGATTTTAGAAGAAGCTCATAAATCTAGGTATACCATGCACCCTGGAAACAATAAAATGTACCAAGACTTAAGAAAGAATTTTTGGTGGATAGGAATGAAAAAGGATATAGCCCGATATGTTTCTAAGTGTCTTACTTGTTCACAAGTTAAGGCAGAACACCAGAAACCTTCAGGTCTATTACAACAATTAGAAATGCCTATATGGAAATGGGAACTCATAACAATGGATTTTGTTACTAAGTTACCCAAAACCAAAAAAGGTAATGATGCGATTTGGGTAATTGTGGATCGATTAACCAAATCAGCTCACTTTCTACCTATGAAAGAAACCTTTAGCATGGAAAGATTGGCAAAGTTGTATGTAGATGAAGTCGTATCTTTACATGGAGTTCCACTCTCCATTGTATCAGATAGAGATAGTCGTTTCACTTCTCATTTTTGGACAAGTTTCCAAGAAGCAATGGGAACTCGACTAAATCTAAGTACTGCATATCATCCACAAACAGACGGGCAAAGTGAAAGGACGATACAAACTCTAGAAGACATGCTTAGAGCATGTGTGATAGATTTTGGGGGAAATTGGGATGATCACCTACCGTTAATTGAATTCTCCTATAACAATAGTTATCATTCAAGTATTGAAACTGCCCCATTCGTGGCCCTGTATGGAAGAAAGTGCAGAACTCCAGTTTGTTGGGCAGAAATAGGAGAGAGTCAATTGTCAGGTCCTGAAATAGTACAAGAGACAACCGACAAGATTACTCAAATCAAGGAAAGACTGAAGACGGCTCGAGATCGGCAGAAGAGTTATGCCGACAATCGACGCAAGCCTTTAGAATTCCAAATTGGAGACAAGGTACTTTTAAAAGTTTCTCCTTGGAAAGGAGTAGTTCGATTTGGTAAGAAAGGAAAGCTGAGTCCAAGATACGTAGGACCATTTTCAGTGATCCAACATATAGGACCAGTTGCTTATCGCTTACAACTACCAGAGGAACTGGCAGGAGTACATGACGTATTTCATGTATCCAATCTCAAGAAATGCCTATCAGATGAATCCTTGGTAGTACCTCTCCAAGATATAGAGGTAAACGAAAAGTTAAAATTTGTTGAGAAACCTCTTCAAATAGAAGATAGAAAGGTGAAATTTCTCAAACACAAACGGTTAGTACTTGTCAAGGTCAAGTGGGATTCAAAGAGAGGACCTGAATACACTTGGGAGCTGGAATCAGAGATGAAACGAAAGTATCCTCATTTATTTCAGTAAATCTCGAGGACGAGATTTTAAATAAGGTGGGGAGAATGTAAGGACTTTCAAAATTATCCTAAAAATACCCGTAAGTATAAACCCGAGCCCCTGAAACCCTACCATACAAGAAAAATCAAGAAATCAAGAACTTAGGGTCTCAGGCGGGCCGCGTAAGAGACAAGGCACATCTTACGCGGGCCGCGTCAAACCTAGATTGACCGGATAAGTGTTCCGAGTCCAAGTGTCATCTACGTGTCACACCTACTGATGACCAATCAAAGCTACTCGTAGACTGGGCGACAACGTGGGCCGCGTAAGTGTTAACCTTAGGTTTACGCGGGCCGCGTGAACCCTCAAAATCACCTATAAATAGCCCGTCACTTGCACAATCCACTGGTGTCGATATCTTTTCATAAAAACAAAGTTATAACACTCTGAAGTCGAAAATACTTTCAATATTAGTGAGGCGCTGCTCCAATACCGGGTATTAACTCGATCACTGCTACGATTCAATGTCCGATCGATTAAGCTATCCAATGGATGTTTAAGTGCTGCCCACATTAGGGTTTATGCTTTGTCATTCGTTGTTAATTCAATGGATGTTTAAGTATCGCACTTTGTCATTCGATGTGAGGGTTTAATCTCGTGAGTTATTGTAAATGCTGTATTAAGTTACTAACCGAGTTGTGTGCATATTATTAAATTTAGGTCAAAAGGCTAATCAGTAGGCTAGGCTCTGCTCAAATTAAATCTGCAATATCAAGGCTAACCAGTAGGCTAAACTTTGCCCGTATGAATCTGCATGCTTATAATGTGAGTCATTCTCTTTTTATCAAAATTTGTTTACAAAAGCATGTTTATTATCAAAGTTATCATTACAGGGATTAAGTCTTTGTAATCACCAAGTTACAGCCGGTATGTGGGGTTTTGTATACATTACTTGATAATCTTCACCATTAGGACAGCCAAAGGGTGATATGACCATAGTCACAGACACCATTGGACAATGAGAGGGCCAATGGGTCGAGTGACAAAATACCGTGGGTAGTTGGTTTGATATCAGAAACATTGTAATCGCTCTTAATACTGTAAATTATAACAACGTGTCGTTTTAGTAAAATGAATGATTCACCAGTATTTCCCGCTGACAAAACCTTTTTCAAACATGTTTCAGGTGATCTGTTGTGATCAAGGAAAAGTACCGTGAAGCACTACAAGCTTAAGGAAGTGGCTCAATATAAAATAAAGAAACATGTTTTGTAAAATAAAAGTTTTCTCCGTGAAATCTTATGATTGTAAATTACCGGGATTTCATCTTGAGTTGTGAAATAAAATAAATCGGGAAATTGCAGTTTTAAAAAGATCCTGAAGAAACTTCCGCTGTTAAATTAATACCACGGGATTTTCTGTCCCGCGGCTCCTGAAACAGGTCAAACCGGGTCGGGGGCCGTGACACCAACGCACCCATACTAGCATTACCAGAAGGAACTGAAAACTTTGTAGTCTATTGTGACGCTTCTAAGTTAGGTTATGGATGTGTGTTGATGCAATGTCAAAAGCTTATAGCCTATGCCTCTAGACAACTTAAGAATCATGAAGAGAATTATACAACCCATGATCTAGAGTTAGGAGCCATAATTTTTGCCCTTAAAATTTGGAGACACTATCTTTACGGTAGTAAGTTTACCATTTTCACCGATCATAAGAGTTTAAGATATGTTTTCGGGAAAAAGGAGTTAAATATGAGGCAGAGACGTTGGATGGAAATACTTAGTGATTATGATTGTAATATCCAGTATCATGTAGGAAAGGCTAATGTAGTAGCTGATGCTTTAAGTCGAAAGTATCATGATAAGCCCAGAAGAGTACGTTCTCTCAAATTAAATCTACAGGTAGATTTAAATGAACAGATTAGAGAAATACAAGAATCAGTAATCAAGGACGATACTGAAAAATTAAAAGGAATAATTAAGGAATTAGACCAAGGAACAGATGAAATTTGGAGATTTCATAAGAAAAGAAGTTGGATACCTAAACAAGGAAAGCTACGCCACCGAATATTGGAAGAAGCCCATAAGTCTAAGTATATGATACAGCCTCGAAGTGATAAAATGTATCAAGACTTAAGAAAGAATTTCTGGTGGATAGGAATGAAAAAGGATATAGCAGCCTATGTTTCCAAGTGTTTAACCTGCTCACAAGTTAAAGCTGAACATAAAAAACCCTCAGGTTTATTGCAGCAACTAGAAATGCCAATATGGAAATAGGAATTGATAACAATCTGGGTGATTATAGATAGATTAACCAAGTCAGCTCATTTCTTACCGATGAAGGAAACTTTCAATATGGAACAATTAGCTAAGATATATGTAAATGAAATAGTTTCATTACATGGAATTCTTTTATCTATTGTGTCTGATAGAGATAACCGTTTTACTTATCATTTTTGGACTAGTTTCCAAAAAGCAATGGGCACCAAGTTAAATCTAAGCACAACTTATTATCCTCAAACAGACGGACAAAGCGAAAGGACAATTCAGACAATGGAAGATATGCTTAGAGCTTGTGTAATTGATTTCAGAGGAAATTGGGACGATCATTTACCATTAATAGAATTTTCCTACAATAACAATTACCATACCAGTATCAATGCTGCACCATTCGAAGCACTTTATGGACGAAAGTGCCGAACTCCAGTATGTTGGGCAGAAATTGGAGAAAAGCAACTGTCTGGACCAGAGATAGTACAAGAAACAACGGACAAGATTATTCAAGTCAAGGAAAGACTAAAAGCAGCACGCAATCGACAAAAGAGTTATGCTGATAACAGGCGAAAACCGTTGGAATTTCAAGTAAGAGATAAAGTGTTGTTAAAGGTTTCTCCATGGAAAGGAGTGGTTAGATTCATCAAAAGGGGAAAGCTAAGCCCCAGGTATATTGGACCCTTTGAGATTATTAGAAGAATAGGACCCGTAGCTTACCAGCTACAACTGCCAGAGGAAATGGTAGGAATACATGATGTATTTCATGTATGTAATCTCAAAAAAATGCTTAGCAGATGAATCGTTAGTGGAACCTCTTAAGGACATAGAGGTAAATAAGAAACTTAAATTTGTAGAGAAACCCCTACAGATTGAAGACAGAAAGATCAAGAATCTAAAACACAAGATATTAGTTCTAGTCAAAGTAAAATGGGATTCCAAGAGAGGACCAGAGTACACCTGGGAGCTCGAATCAGAGATGCAGAGGATATATCCACACCTGTTCCAGTAGACCTCTAGGACGAGTTCTAAAACAAGGTGGGGAGGATATAACAACTCTCTTAAAATTATTAAAACACCCCTATACATCCTAAAATACACCCCGTATACGAAAACGGCCCCAAAATACCTTTATTTCACAAAAATTAAATAAAAACAAAAATTAATGGCCACTCGCGGGTCGCGACCCTGATGGGTGTGTGCTTCGCGGGGCGCGACGAGCTGGACACCAGTCTCAACCCGGTTCCGCCACGTGGTAGGTGACTCGGTGGGGGCTATAACCCTGACTCGACAAGGCTAGGACCTAGCCTAACCTTGTCGCGGGCCGCGAAAGAGAAGGAGAAGGGCCTCGCGGGCCGCGAGCCGCCCTATCTCCAGCCCTATAAATGAGGAGTTCGAGCATTCAGTTGAAACCGTTCATTTCTCATAAATCTCTCTCAATTTCTGAATAACTAAAATAATTCCCGAGCATAATACCCACTGAATAGTGAAGCTCTGCCTCGATGTAATTATTATAACCCCTGGTTACGTATTAGTTACGCTGCCCGATTGATCTAGTGCTCCGTAACGCATGTCAGGTCTCTGCCTGACTCAGTCGTTGGAGTTCTGTCTCGGGGTTATAACTAATGTAAATTGCGTTATTATACTAACACATGTGCATTGTTTAAATTAATATATTATAACCAGGAAGTCACCAGGAAATACCTAAAATAGCAATGTGAGTAATTGCTCTTTTTGTAAACTGTTTTTACAAAACCTTAATTATTTAAATTACAAATTCATAGTGATTGAGTATTTGTAAATCTATAATTATCGTCGATATGTTGGGGTTTTGTATGTTACTACACTGTGAGTAGTAGCATGACCACATGTCAGGATTGATAGTACCGTGGGTGGTAATTAAAGTAGATGTAAACAAATGTAATTGCGGGTTGCCCTCAATGCTGTAAAATGATAAAACTTGTTTTGATTAAACTGGGATTCACTCACCAGTATTTTCCACTGACAAAATGTTTTAAACGCGTTTCAGGTAACAAAATGTGAAAGCCAAATAGAAGCCAGCTGGAGAGCACTGAAGGCTTGGAAAAGTGGCTATAAAAGTTACCTAAATAAAGAAGAAGTTTTATTTCAATAAATTAGGGTTTATCCCTATAAACAGATTGTAATAGAAACTTGGGTTTTTCCCATGTATTTATTATTACAAAAATGTGGTGTTTTACTCTGATAAACTATTTCCTAACTACGGTCCTGATGTAAATTTCGCTGCCAAATTAATAAACACCGATACCACCAGCTCTGCGAGCTCGCGATCGTCCGCCTCCCTGGGCACGGGTCGGGGGTTGCGACATTTTTAGAGATTTCTAGACTGTAACGTGTACCTTCATAATATATTGTCTGTGAGTGCTAAATATATGTTTTTTGAATATTCAAACAATATATGTCGTTTTCTTTATAATTGAAATATTGTTATATCATCATTTGGTTTTACTCGTTAAACCGTGTAACACACAGTGCTATAAACTAGTATATATATATACTAGCTTAGTTACCCGTGTATTACACGGGTTATACATCATAAGGAGCTAAAATCAAACCAATACACTTTCATCGCATTTGTTCTATACAAATCTGCTACTCCAAGGAGCTAAAATAAAAAAGTTTTGTAAATGTTGATAAAAAGTTATAAAAGTTGAACCAACTTATCAGGATATTTAAAAATTCTTTATTGGAAAAAAGGAAATAATGTGATCAGCTGGGTTAGCAAAAAGAATATACTTATAGTGCATGCCATTGTCTAGAATAGAATTTAAGTACTTAAATATTTGCTTCAAAGAATACACATAAAAAGCACACATCATTTATCTTCATTTTCTGTCATTTTCGCGTCAATTTCTTTGCTGGGAGGATATTGGGGCAAAGTTAAATCCTCTTTGTTTAGTATCCATAAGGCCAATAGCATCTGGAGAATAATCTTTAAAGGCTTCTAGAATGCGTCTTTTATAAGGCTGGATTAGTTTAAACACGGTTGAGTGAGGCAATCTTGATTTTACTGTTAGATGGTGAACCACAAAGCTTAAATTTTTTATGCGGTTGCTCTACCTACAAAATAAAGTTCAATGGGTAACTAAAAACTTAGCTAAACAAGAAATGAGTCAAACGGGCCTAACTATTTTCTTAATATGATTTATATTTTAATATTCAGCATCTCTGTTAAACCAGGCATGATAGGCATGTCACCTTACAATTCTCCAGGATACATCTTGTACTTTATAAATCTACACCCACTCCATAATAAGTTGCTCTGAGTAGTAATTCTAGTGGTCGATACCACACCATGGAGTCATTACCCAGCTGGTCAATGGCACAGTTTGGCTATGATTAAACAAATATCTAGTGCTTCAAAATAGTAATAATAAAAAGAATTCCTTGCATCAATTACCTATGTAGTGTTTGACATTTCTCTTTAAAGATAATCTATAGAATTCTTCATCTCGACAACGATGTTCGTCACTACAACGCCACAGAGACATCTGAAAAGATTCAAAATAATAATAATAATAATAACTACCCAATTGTAATTATAATCAAAATCAAACAGAGAGTAGATGAAGTAGAAATAAGGCAATCCTAAATTTTCATGCCTCAAACATGAGATCCTCTATCTGGGACAAGTGCATGTTTGCAGCCATCATCCTAGCATGTAGGCAAACATCCCTTGTAACTTCAGGAATTACCTCGGAATACCTACATATTTTGTGACAATTAATTACCGTTTTATAAAGTGTTATAATGATTATATAGATAAATAACATATACCAACCTGGTTCTTGCGAGACTTTCCTTTTCAGACTTCGCACTCCCAGATCTGACCCTGGTGAAAAAAGTCATTATAGTCAAACAGTCGTGAAATCAGCGATGACAAAAAGAGAGAAAAAAATACATCAACTGAAAACATTATTGAACTTTGTAATAAAACCATAAAAAAGAATGTGTAGGAGTACAAGAGCACTTGTTGGCATCAAATGTTTGAATTAGCTTATCCAGACTTCTGTAAGTAAAATAGCTGTCAGAAAGAAAAGAAAAGAAGTTAATTATCCATTAAATAGATATTCGCATAAACAACTATAAGAAAAAAAATTCAACTTCTTTCATGATGATTAGATCTTTTTACCTGACATCAATGTACTTGAAATATTTTTATACAAGCAAATCTAACAAAGTATCAGCCTCCTCAATGGAGTAAACTTGTAAAGCATCAAAGATATCAAATAAATCTAAAAACAGAGAATCCATCAAGAAAATAAGCTTAGGTAAACTATTTAAAAGAATCATACAACATGAAATCCCTCCACCGATCCACCATGCTAGTATTACAAAAAGAGCTATCAACCCCACTATGAAACAGTTCTAACAACTCATTCTCCCTTCTATCACTCAATTAACTAAACTTTTTCTTATGCATACATCATACATGCTAATTACACTATTTTACATATAGTCTCATAATAAAAATAACACAGATCACATAAGTTCATGTGGAAAACCTATATATAAAGAGAATTAGTTAATTATCTTGACTTGTTATAATTTACATATTTCCATCAATTGTATTGATCAAGTTAGAAAATGTGTACCATGAGAATCATAATCAGATCCACCAGATGGGGGGATGGTATAAGATGTATATTGGCAGACATGTCCTCAAACTGAAGGCAAATTAATAATAATTTCAATTAAACTACTCTTCTGATTTCTTAATTAAGTTATACTATATGAAGAAAAAAAATCTAGATATTCAATAAGCATGGCTTACATCCTGAGGTGGCTTATTATCATCTAATGGTGTAAGACGGATCTTGCGAAACTTGTTATCTCACTGCAAAACAAAACAAATTAAACTCATCAACGACTTTGTTTATAAGACATATCCCTAAATCGATCAACATATATTTTTTATTGATGATTAAATTCTTACATTCCGTGGGCCTTCGGCCTCCTCAACCTCATCCTTTATTCAACATTTGATGACACCACAAATCATGATTGGTTTGAAATTAATCAATTACATATAAAAACAACCAACACACATATATGAATACAGATACATTAGATGTATAGTGTATGCAATTAAATATCACTGAATTGATGATTTTCATATTGTGATCCATTTACAAAGCAGAATCAACCACGAACCCTGGAAACCAAAATTGAAGTTGCAGTGTTTAATAACCTCAAATTAAACGCATAAAATAGCATTAATGGTGAAAGAGAATACCTGTATATGCGAATTTAACATATGATGATCTCGTTTTATTGCTATAGAAGACGATCTCGTTTCATCTAGAAAGCCATAAGATATTGTTGAATCATCACATGAAACATACGACAAATCTCGTTCCAGATCTGGGTCGATGAATAGCAGAGGGGAATCAAATTAGGGTTTTGAAAGGAAGAGGAGTTAGTAGGGGCGAGGAGGGGGTCGTGATAATTAGAATTAGAATTTGAACGAAATAATCAAATCGGTAGGCTTAGCATAATAAGCCACGTGTAAATATCGTCACATGGCATCAAAGGAGAGACTAAAATAAATGAAGTGGGCTGAAAACCAGCCAAGTGTACTAATATTTTGATTTATAAATATAGAGATATGTAAGGGAGGGATAGGAAGAAAACCCATATTAGTTAAGAAAACTAAGAAACTCAAATGAATGGACCTCCTTTTGCCACGTGTTACACCTTTTTGCAGACTGTGTTACGCGTAACAGCTTTTGCAGACTTTTAGCCTTTTCTGATAAAGTAAAAGTTGTTACGTAACACATGGCAGCCTCTGGTTATTACACGTAACACGTCTACAAAAAGGTGTAACACCATGTCCATTCATTTGGGTTTCTTAGTTTTCTTAACCAATGTGGGATTTCTACATATAATTGCCCTATATATATAGGGTAGGGCTAGGGAGAAAACCCTAAAAATTTGAGAAAACCCAACCTCCCGACATTTTTTTTTGAAAAAAATAACACATGTAATATACTTGTTTTTAAGAGTTTTAGGACAAAAAAACCAAAAAAGCGCCGAAGGATTATTTAAAAAAAAATAAACAAATTTCAGCAACTTTGGCGACTAACATGTGTTAGAAAAAAATGCTGAAACTTGTTTATTTTTTTAAAAAAAATTCCTTCGGCGCTTTTTTGGCCCAAAACTCTTAAAAACATGTATATTACATGTGTTATTTTTTTCAAAAAAAAAAAAAAAGTCGGGAGGTTGGGTTTTCTAGGGTTTTCTCAAAATGGAGGGTTTTCTCCCTAGCTTTAGCCTATATATATATATATATGTATGTATGTATGTATGTATGTATATGTAGGATCAAGATCAAGGGAAAACCACTCCAAGTTGTGAGAACTTAGAGAACTCGGCTCTCCCATGCGAGTTTTGCCTCCATTTTTTTCACACCCCTAAATTAAAATGTTTAGAAACACTGCTGTAAAAAAAATAAAAAAATCGTAGTGGTGTTTTTCGGCTACTTATAGCCGCTGTAAAAAGCTGATGACATAAGCATGACATCACTTTTTACAGCATTTACGGATGCAATAAATAAAAAAAACTAGTTTCTTTTTGGAAAAGTTGTTTTTTAGGATTTTTGGATTTTTTTTTTAAAAACCCTTCGTAAGACCGAGTTCTCTATGTTCTCACAACTCGTCTTTTATCAAATGCTTTCAAACCCTAAATGTTTTCCAATTGTTACTTATATTTACAATGATTAATTCTTTGTATTCTTACTGAAAAACTAATGTCTGTATGTGGGGTTTTGTATACACTACTTGATAAGCTTCACTAGTTGAGAGAATGACCAACAGTGATATGACCACAGTCACAGGAACTGGCGAGTGACAAATACCTTTGAGTAGTTGTAAGATATAAACAAAGTAAAAAACTCTTAATACTGTAATTATAAGAAAGTGTCTTTTTATACAACCGAATGAACTCACCATTATTTTCCGTTGATCAAATGTTTTAAACGCATTTCAGATGATTTACTGTGAAGGGAAGGAAAAAGTGCTACGAGGCACTCAAACTTAAATAAGTGGCTATGTCACCTGAATAAAACGTGTTTTATAATTAAGGTTTATCCCCCCTGAAAGCCTTTTATGTAAATATGGATTTTATCCCATAGTTTATGAAATGAAAACTACCGAGTTTGAAAACTCTAATATCTTTTCTAACACCCGGTCCTGATGAAATTTTTGTTGCGATAATTTTAATAAACACTGATACCACTAGAATCTGTTAACGGCTCTCGTCCAGGTTAGGGTCGAGGATTATGACAGTATGTGTGTGTGTGTGTATATATTGTGTAGAGTTATGTTACAAAGTGTGAACCTTTACCACATGTCTAATTCATACGGCTTTTTAGACTTTTTAGGAATTTAATCTTTTGTAGAAAAACCTTTACCTATATATACATGGTTAGGTTCAAATGTGAACCTCCCACTAACTGTGAACTAAATGAACTAATCTTGACTTTTGATCATTTTATTTACCTTAAGGTAGCGATGCCATTAGCTAATTAAATTTAATTTTTATTTAATTTTAAACTAATTTTTAGATTCAAAAAATCAGTTACCATACCATAATAGACCCCTACAATTAAATGATTCAATATATTATTTTCCAAACAAAATGTAAAATCTTTAATCGTCCAAAATTCTTACGAATATCCAGAGTTTTGTTTACCTAATTCAAGATCGACGACCATCACTGTCAACACGATCTGAAACCAATTCAAGGAATTTTGCAGTTAATCGGAAGAAGCTGAAAGACCGATTAAAGTTTTGCAGGTGTCGTCTAATTGTCATCTGCATGCGAGAGATTTGTACGGTACACATGAAAGGGTTTCAAGTCAAACCTACATTCTTATTTTGAGTTACACAGATACATCTATTATAGTTTTATTAGCATGACAAGTACAACAATACACATGATTTATTACTGAATTAATTACTTACTTTTTTATTTTTATGCAATTTTGCTTTGTTTGAGTAAACTGCTATTTTTGTCCCTGAGGTTTGATCACTTTTGCCACTTTAGTCCAAAACTCAAACCTTTTGCATCTGGGTCCCTGTGGTTTCAGTTTTATTGCCCTTTTGGTCCAAAAGTGAAATCAGGTCATATTTGTCTTATAACATCCTGATATTTTGTCCTTTTCCTCAGGGGCAAAATGGTCATTATATAGATGAAAAAAATGTTTAAATAAAAACAAACTCTGCACACACACACACACACACTTTCTCTCTCTCTAAAAGCAGATAAATAACTTCATCTTCCACAAATGCAACAAACCCGTATACCCTAATCCAGCGTCTTTATCAAACATCAAAACTAAACCTGATTTAAAAGATGAAAGATGGGGATGAAATATGGAACATTCTGATGATTGTGAAGCAGTTCGAAACCTGAATCGGATTTATTTTTCTTGTGAAGCAGATCGGAACTTGATGGTTCATAAGAACGGTCGACTAACTGCCGGCATCGGATTGATTGTTGTCGTTGTTGTTGTAACAACCCGCACGTTCGTGCGTTGTTACTACTCGCTATTTCGGCATCGGATTGATTGTTGTCGTTACGCCTAGCACCAGAGATTCGGATCATAATGTAGCTATATCGCATACATCGCTATTTCGCAAATATTTTCGCATATTACTCATACTTTATCGCTATCACATCACATTGCACTTGCTGACAACCACGAAGATATCAAAGGAGGACCAATTCTACCCTCCTTGATAGCCGTGATGTGTCACAGTGCAACTCATTACTCAAAACGCACATCGCATCACACACATTAACGTTCACGATGGCGTTGAGTGAGGACCTATTCTACCATCCTCGATGACCGTGAAGCATCGCAAAGCAACGCATATTCGAAACGAAACCCGGTTATTGTATCGCAACTTTGAAATATGGATATGTATATACGACCCAACGTAGCTAATTATAATAAATATATGGAAATGTGGATGAGAATGTGTAACCAAATTATCGCAACGCTTAGCAATCGAAACGGAACGCCAAAAATCAGCTCGTTAGAGGCGTTTGATCGAATGGCACTTCGATCGAATGGCCATCCGATCGGACATCCATCCGATCAGACAGCCATCCGATCGGACAGCCATCCGATCGGACAGCCATCCGATCGGACAGCCATCCGATCGGACAGCCATCCGATCCGAGGCACTGCACCACCTTTCTCCTCATTTGCCTATAAATACCCCACTTGTCACATCAACAACAGTTGATGTGACTACTCTCTCTCGACCAGACGCCTTCTCGCCTTTTTCTCTCGATTTCTCGCAATCCTTGTAAGTTTCTACCTCAAATCTTGTACTTCTATGATCTACACGCACTCCTTCATCGTTCTCACCATCAAATCTCACTTCTTCACTGTTAAATCTTTGGATTTGAGCCGTTCTAAGGTGATGTGATCATGAAGTTCTTAGGAACAATGAAGTATGACCTCATCTCATCAAGAACAGCCCAGATCTGATGGATTCCACGCAGAATAAACAATAAACTCGCACAAATCTAAGCCAAATCAAAGTTTTCTAAGTTTTTCTTCAAACTTTCCTAACTTGTCACTCGAAAACGGTAGCAACAGAGCTCGTACAGACCTTCTACTTTTCCTATAGTGAAGTGTCGGTTTGAGAACTGGTTCCTATCGACGAGATAACCGGCTTGTCGTGTTAAACACGAATAACCATCGAGAACAGTTAATTGATCGGACAGGGTGGTTCCCATCTGATCCGGTGACTCAGACCTGGTGGAGTTCCATTGTTTAGCTCGTAGTCGTAATGTCTCAATCGAATCGCAAAAACTTAACAAGATGGCCAAGATGTAAAACGATAAGATTGCGGGAAGGATTACCGTCCGATCGGATTGCCATCCGATCGGACTGCCACCCGATCGACCTGCAATCCGGTCGGGTTACACTTGGGGTCAAGACTTAATCAGATTTTCAAACATTCAAGGATCTGAACAACGAATGGATTGCCGTCCGAACGGACTGCCGTCCGATCGAACGACCATCCAATCGGCTGATTTTGGATCCTCAACACTTAAACGTTTTACAAATCCTCGTCACACATCAGTTCCAACGGATTGTCACCCGATCGGGTTTCCACCCGATCGAGCGACCAGTCTGATGTGAACTTATCAACAACCAAAGTGTCTTGCCAATCGGATCACCGTCCGATCGAACAGCCACCCGATCGACTGACCTGAAAGGTAGAGATACTTCTCTGTTTTCAAAATGCTACAACGAAAACTTCAAAAGGCAAACCATCATACACAAATGCCTCTTCACCAAACAAAGTGACAATCCAATCCAATGGTCATCCGATCGGATGACCATCCGAACGGATTACCACCCGATCGACTGGCTATCCGATCGGACTACCATTCGACACTTGGTTTACTCGCCACCGTTTAACGCACTGTTCGACGCTTACGCTCTCAAACTGAAACCATGCTAATCTCAGACGCGCTCCCATCAATCCAATCAAGTTGTGTTTGCTTGCCGAACACCGACTGTGAGTATACTTGAACCCTTTTTGCTTTTGCACTTTTGGGTGTAACATACGTTGCTATCAAATCAAATCACATCAAATGCTTAAACTATTTATCACTTGCGAATGACCAATGTGCATAGTTATACGTGATGCTAGTTACATATGTGTTAGGACTTATACTCGCGACGTCCCACCATGACTAGTATAGTACTATTGTGCCCGACGGGTCTAGTTTAGCAATCGTGATCGAAGCTCGAGGAATTAGCTGGTAGTATCAGTTTTGTGAGTATATATGTCGTGTATTACGTTTATGTATGTGGAAATTCGTAGCTTTTATCTATTACACTATTACATATCAAACCTGTATACTCGCCAATACTTTTGTATTGACATTATTTTAACGTATGTTGCAGGTTTAGTCGCATACTACATCAAATCAAGCTAGGAAGTCTAGAAACACACCTAAAATCTAGGTTGACGGATTTGAATTGTTTGAGAAAACAGGAAATTCGTGACAGCTTATGTGATTGTAATTGTTTATTAGTATGGGATAATGAACGCATTAAATACTCTCGCAATGTAGTTGTTATGGATTCTCTTGAGCAATCTGATTCGCCTAGTGCCGCGCCCCGATGATTCCGCCATCGGTTGGGGTGTGACAATTGTGAAGCCGATCGGCCGGGTTGGTGAAGTTTTTGATGATGATTTAACGCTTGTAAGTCATTAATTTGTACAAAAGATAAATATACAAACATCAAAAATGCACTTCATATCCATTTTCACATAAATACACACATTGTGAGTCAAGAATCAAGAAACTGAATCTTGAAGCTCCAAGTTTTCATTTTTCTATCCCAAATCAAATCACTTAGATAACCTAATCAAGCAACCTGAAAATGAATTTGATTTGATCAAAAGATAAACAAACAAACAAACATCATAAATACACTCCATCTCCATCTTCAAACATCAAAACTGAACCTGGTTTAAAAGATGAAGGATGGGGATGAAATATGCAACATTCTGATGATTGTGAAGCAGATCGGAACCTGAATCGAATTTATTGTTCTTGTGAATAGGGCTGTCCAAACTGCTCGACGATCGCTCAAAAAATGCTCGTTCGATTCCCGCTCAGTTTGTAAATGAGCCGCTCGGATCGGTTCGATTCAAATTCAATCCGAGCATGAGAAAAGCTCCGCTCGCTCGTCGATCGCTCGGTTTCGCTCGAATTATTTTTATTAATAATATATATATATATATATATATATATATATATATATATATATATTATTGATTTTATAGATTAAAAACCCAAAAAAATATAATAGCCCTAAAAAAATTAAAAGCCCAAAAAATATTCAGCCCAACTTAATATTTAATATGAAAATCTAACCCTAAATCCTATTCCTAAAACAATATTCAGTCGTATCATAATTCATATCGCCGCTCTAGTCTCCGACTCTCACTCTCCGGTCCACGGTCACACTCACACACACAAAATCTAACCCTAATCGTCGGACTTGTCACTCGCAGCCATAATCGAAGATGATCTGATTGTGCTCCAGTCTTCAATCTGCAACATATCGCCGCTCCAGTCTTCATTTTGCAACAGATCACCAGACAATCAATAATCGTCGCTACAGTCTTCATTCGTCGGACTCGCTGCCAGCCTGCCAGTTCCACAGGTCTAATCTGCTTCTGTTTGTTAACATAATTAGTATCCTACTGGACCTGCTTTGTTTTTTTAAACTTCTGTATGTTTGTTATAGTATGTTTTTATGTTAATTAATCGTTAAATGTTAAATAGTATGTTGTTATAGTATGTTTATTAGTTTGTTAACATTATGTTTCTGTTTGGTAACATAATTTCTGTTTGTATGTATGTTTCTGTTATGTTAAATTGTTAATTAATCGTCGAACCAACACAGATTGTATGTATGTTTCTGTCATAATTTTTTGTTAATTTCTATTTGTTTACTTAGTTATGTTTGTTAAATGTTATAATTGTGTTAACGATTGTATAGTTATAATTGTGTTTTTTTTTTTTTTTTTTTTTTTTTTGTAGAATGTCTTCTTACAAAGAATCAAACGAGAAGTTGAATTATGTGGATGAAGATGATCAAGCTTAAAGAAGAAGTTTATGGCTTTTGAACTAAATGACAATTTGTATTCGCACTTTATTTTGTGCTTCTTGATATTGTTAAGAACATTTTTAGAATCATGATTTCAGTTATGTATTGCTTTTGTTAGTAAAGTGTTGGACATGTTTTAATTAAGTTAGAATTTGTTTTTGTTGAACGAAGCCTTATAATTCAATCGAGCGAAAACGATCCGCTCGATTTTTTAGGATTTAATAAAACCGAGCGAAACCGAGCCGATCGATTCAAATTCAATCCGAGCATGAGCATCACTTTTGCGCTCGGTTTTGCAAATTCAATCCGCTCGGATCGGATTGGTTGTAATTCAATCCAAGCATGAGCAGACCCTCTATCAGATCGGATCGGCTCATGAACACCCCTACTTGTGTAGCAGATCGGAACTTGATGGTTCATAAGAACGATCGACTAGCTGCCGGCATCGGATCGATTGTTGTTGTTGTGAAGCAGATCGGCCGGCTGGATTAGGGTATTAGGGTTTGTTGCATTTGGGGAAGATGAAGTTATTTCTCTTCTTTTAGAGAGAGAGAGAGAGAGAGAGAATGCAGAGTTTGTTTTTATTTAAACATTTTTTTCATCTATATAATGACCATTTTGCCCCTAAGGAAAATGACAAAACAGCAGGATGTTATAAGATAAATATGACATGATTTACTTTTGGAACAAAATGACAATAAAACTAAAACCACATGGACCCAAATGCAAAAACATTGAGTTTTGGACTAAAGTGACAAAAGAGACCAAAATGGCAGTTTACTTGCTTTGTTTCGTATCTTTCAAATTTCTACAAAATATTATTTTATTTCATTTATATTAATTTGTTTGTTTTATTTGATGTCAAGAAATGGACATTTTTTATCAAATAGTCGTACCCATACACATACTGTATCCGTACCTATATCAATTTCAGGTACTCGGTACCCAAATTTATTGATTTTGGTATTCTGTATTGTCGTTATTGGTCCGGGTAAAAAAATGTATTGGTATCGAATTTTGTATATTTTTTATATTATGTTTTAATGTCATATTATAATATTTATGGTGTTTGTATTGATTTTACCTATTTGGTATCCGTATCGTATTGGTAATCGTACCAGTTTTACTTATTTGGTACTTGTACTATATTGGTATTCATGCCGATTTTACCTATATAATACCCGTACGAGTGTTCAAAAACTAAAATAAAAACAAAGTGGTATCAATGTGGGCACCGTATCGAAATGTCCGTACCCGTACGATGCCAATAAATTCGGTACAGTATTTGGTACCTAATTTTGTTCAAATTCAGTACCAGTACAGGTACGAGTACGAGCATTGTACCAATCTCATCTCTAAATGTGTATACATCTATGAACCACATTATTATATATATCAAATAACAACACCACTTTGCTACAGTGGTGTTGTTATTTTTTTTTTCCTTTTCTTTCTTTCTTTTTTGTAGTTTTTTTTTTTTTTTTTTACTTTTACCCTTTAATTTTCAGCATTAACTCTTACAACCCCTTAACTTTTTAAATACTTTTTAATCGAGTTTTACGTCTTTATTTTTATTTACGTGTCGATATAAACTTAAGTTGATTTACATTTCGACATGATTTTTTTTTGTGTTTATTTACGATTTTGCCCCAATATAAAATTCGTTTTAATATTTTTTTAAAAGACTATGGTAGTGTTTTGTTTTAATTGGTTGGCTCGATTTGATTTTTATTCGTCATGCCAAGTGGTAGTTTTTCCATCGTTTTAGTTTTTTTAGCAAAAGTATGGTAGTATTTTGTTTTACTTTGTTTACTCAATGTAATTTTTTTTGAGATCGTGTTATGAGTAGTATGTACAAGTAACTAAAACACAGACGTACATGCTATGAGAAAGAAATATTCGGCTTAATGCCCGCAACGCGGGCGGGCAAAACCTAGTTGTACATATCAAAAGAAAGAAGCCATGAATAGTGTTTTACATTTTTTTTTAATATTGTTTCTTTTTTTGTTTTTTATTTTAATGTTTTTCTTTTCTAAGTTTTATAATTTTGTTGATTTATTATATATTTTTTTCAACTTTCAAGATACAATCAAAGTACCACATGAATCATAAAAATTAATGCATACCGGTACCATGTTTGGTATGATGTGGTAGCGATACCGTATCAGATCACAAAAACAACAAAATAAATGTTGATATTGATACAGATGTTCAATCGATTTCTATTGGGTTTCGTACGATTCAAAAGAAAGAAGCCATGAATAGTGTTTTACATTTTTTTAATATTGTTTCTTTTTTTGTTTTTTATTTTTTATTTTAATGTTGTTCTTTTCTAAGTTTTATAATTTTGTTGATTTATTATATATTTTTTTCAACTTTTAAGATACAATCAAAGTACCACATAAATCATAAAAATTAATGTATACCGGTACCATGTTCGGTATGATATGGTAGCGATACCGTATTAGATCACAAAAACAACAAAATAAATGTTGATATTGATACAGATGTTCAATCGATTTCTATTGGGTTTCGTACGATAACGACACAATATTCGTTTTCAAAAGAATATGGTAACATCGAAACAAAAAGAGGCGATGAATAGTAGTTTTTGATTTTTTTTCAATATTGTTTTTTTATAAGTTTTTATTATTTTATTGGTTTATTGCTTTAAATGATTTACACATAAATTTTTCTCATATAATGTTTAAGATACAATCAAAATATCTGTTATCAAACATGAAACTATAAACATGAATGCATATCGGTACCGATGTTGTTCGGTATGGTATGCTAGCGATACGGTATCAGTTTATAGAAAGCAAAAACAATAAAAAGAAATATTGGTACCCATATAGATGTTCAATCAGTTTCGATTGGGGTTGGTACGATAGCATCACAATATCCGTTTTCAAAGAAAATTATATCGTAATGTTGAAATAAAATAAACATAAAATGCAAAATGACCAAACCGATATCAACTGAACAATATAGGTACCGTATCAATATGTGTTTTTTTGTTTTGTTTTCGATCAATGCAATGTTTTCTCTTTCAATTACTATAACGAGTGCCAGTACCGTAATGAACCGAATTAATACCGACTAAATTCCCGCCGCGAAGCGCGAGAGAATATCACTAGTTATATTATTATATATATTAAACCAAACTCACCATGAACAGTGGTGGTGGTATTGTTGGTGAATTTAGTAAGTTAAGAAAATGACTTTTTTAATAGCTCAATATTATTAGTATGTATAAAACTGACTTTCTTTTTATTTGAAATCAAGTTATATTTAGAATCAAATATTTTTGTGTTGTGTAAGTTTGAAAACAAAGTTATTTTTTTTGTATTATAAGTTATAGCCAATGATGTTATCGTTGTGGTGTCATAACGAACCCAATCCTTTTCCAAACCGATAACGACGAAGCTTCTGTCATGTAATGTAGGGAAAACGATCAAACTTTCGTCGCTAATCGTGGAGAATAAAAAACAAGTTATACATATTATTTTAAAGTAGTGATGAATAGTAGAACTAAAGGTTTAATATTATATTTATTTTATTTTTTTCTAATTTGATTTTTATTGAAAATGGATACCGTGTCGCAATTGTACAAAATCGAACCGAAACCGACAATGGTATTTAAAATGGATACCGTGACGCTATTGTAC
>JARYGA010052061.1:0-43906 GCA_030545235.1 Helianthus tuberosus | reverse complement strand
GTAATAGGCTGGATTCTCTCCTTAGCATCAATAAAGAGTCTCGCAAGCTTAAGATGCCTATCGTCTGTTGAACTACTGTTTCCTATTTTATTTCGATCCGTCTGTGGATAAACTTTTAACTATTTGTGATACACGATATTACAATATTTTATTCGGTTGAAAGATATATTTCAATTGCTTCCGCTGTGCATATTAAATATTGTGTTGTTTGACTATTATGTTGCCAACCACGTCACGATACTCCCCTACCGGCCCACCGGTGACACGTGGAAATCGGGGTGTGACATGTAACCCTCTGAGGTTATACAACTTGGTTTATTAGTTATTCGATTCATGTGCATGTTTCCGTTATATGCCTAAATGTTGACCATAATGCCCTTTTGACCTTAAAATGAGATTTTTGAAAATGTGAGAGGACAAAAACCTTTATTACTGATTTATAAACTTGTCCTAAAAATTCGACATCATTTTGAGGTCTAGATTAAGAGTTATGCTCAATAGCGTAATTAGAAAGCTTTTTTATTAATTAAACGGCGTAACTAGCATAAAGCCTATCTAAACCTAAATTTTGACACCAAACATTTTACCCACTGATGTAATATAATATTTTGGGATTTTTGAAGATTTTTATTTATTTTTAAACTAATCATGGCATAGGGTTCATGCCTTGATTCGGTAATTGTCGGTTTTGCCCTTTTGCTAATAAAATGAGTTTTACATAACTTTTTGATACCAAACTTTTTGCCACTGATTTTATATGGTAAATAAAATATTTTGAACTTTATAAACTGATCAAAAACTCAAATTTCCTATTTTAACCCAGAAATCGCTTAAAAGCGACTTTTACGCGTTTTAAACGCATAGTATGAGTTAAAACTATTTTTGGCATATAAGACTTAATACCTACTGATGTTTTAAATAAATTTTTATACATTAACAATAAGAAAAGTTTTTGTGTCACACCCCGATATTTCCACGTATTACCGGTGGGCTCGGTGGGGAGTATCGTGACGTAGTTGATATCATCATAGTCAAACAACACAATTTTAAATGCACAGCGGAAGCAAAAGATGAATCACATTACAAACCGAATAATTAGTAATATCAAAGTATCACAACGGACTGTAATGGATCCACAGGCGGATCGAAAGGTAAAAAGATTGTGGTTCAACAGACTTTAACATCTAGTGCTTGCAAGGCTTGATTAGTGATGCCAGGAGTAGCCAGCCTATTTCGTCTAGTACCTGCACTTAGCCTTTTAGAAAATACATCAGTTTACACTGGTAAATACAATTAACTGACTCATTTTTAAAACATTTAAGAAAATTGATTTGAATGCACAAGGCACAAAACATCTTTTATAACTTGGGATAATTATTTATATATAAACTTGTAAAAAAATTACATGTTTGTTATACGTTCAGTAGCCCAGGCTGGATACCGGGTTAAAGATTAATAGACACACCACATGATATAGTCCCGCGGTGAGTTATTCTCGAAACCGGCGGTTATACCTTTTTATTTATATATGCACTGGCAGGTGTATGCCTACACCCCGTGCTTATGTCGTGGCCATTTCAATGAATGATGCCAAGGATATCCGGGACATGGCCATTAACCCCCCAAAGGCTTTAAGCAAACAAAACAATTTAAACGGGTCATTTCAATAAATTAACCTTCATACGATTAAAAATTCAATGCCCGACCAAGCGGTATTTTATATACTGTACCCCAAGCCCGTATAAGGGAAAATAAGTTAAAAGTATTTACCTGAGCAAGTATAATTCACAAAGAGCGAGTGCAAGTAGCTTTTACCGGGCTCCTAATCTGGAACGAAGGTTTTAATAACCTATTAGATTCCTAACGGGTCTTAAATAAGTCTAAACTTAGACCGGTTAGTTTTAAAGGAATATATACGATTCAAAACGCACGATTTAAGCGATGACCGGATTAGAGTGTGGTTTAGACCCGACAAGTTTGTATACTTGTATAATATGGGTAAACTAAACACATTCTGGATTTTTAGATAAAAACGATAAGGTTTGACCCGTTTCGGCTAATTTATGCAAACTAGTTACATAAACCGCACCGAACGCGAAAGATGCGTAACGGGTAACCAAAAGAGTCATGAATAGGTTTCCTAAGTTAATATGCCTTAAATATGTTGTGATATCATTAGGATACCTTCCATTATGCCCAAAACGAATTTAAATCAAAACTTTGCCCCGTAGGGGCATTTTGGTTATTTTAAAGCTTATAAAAGAGTTTAAATATAAATCTGAGTTTCAGGTCTGATATAATCAGTAAAATATTTATTTTTATAAGTCATAACAGTAGGGTATGACATATATGTGAAATTTATTATTTATAACCAAACTATGCACCGAAGGGGCATTTTGGTAATTTCACATAGGCTTAAAGGTCAAAACTGGAAATCTGAGTTTAAACTTTTGTTTACTGTTAAAATATAAAAATTTACTAAAAAATATCAGTAGGTATCAAGTCATATATATTTAAAATAGTTTTAATACATACTATGCGTTTAAAACGCGTAAAAAGGCGGTTTTAAGCGATTTCCGAGTTTTATAAGAAAAGCTGATATTTTTATTATTCCAGTAGGCTTATAATATTTTACTTATCATATAAAATCAGTAGAAAAAGGTTTGGTATCAAAATGATTTGTAAAACTCATTTTATAGCCTAAAAGGGCAAAACCGACAATTACCGAATTAAAGCTAGAACCCTATGTTATGCTCAGCCTAAAAATAAATAAAAATCTTCAAAAATCCCAAAATATTATTTTACATCAGTGGGTAAAAAGTTTGGTATAAAAATTCGGGTTTAAATAGGCTATATGCTAATTACGCCGTTTAATTAATAAAAAGCTTTCTAATTACGCTAATGAGCATAACTCCTAATCTAGACCTCAAACTGATGTCAAATTTTTAGGGCATGTTTATAAATCAGTAATAAAGGTTTCTCTTCTTTTACATTTTCAAAAATCTCATTTTAAGGTTAAAAGGGCATAACAGTCAACATTTAGGCATATAACGGAAACATGCATATGAATCGGGTAACTAATGAACCAAGTTGTATAATCATAGAGGGTTATACTAACATGTAACCTGGTCCTAATAAAGCTCTAAGGCATTTCTAAACTATGCTCTAATGGGTCAGAACTGAAAGTCAAAACAAAAGTCTACTTTTGCGACTTTCGGCTCCGAACCGAGCCTAAACTAAAAATTGTCGGGTTGAACATGTTTAGACATGTTCTTACATTAATTACCAAGTTATATTAGTGATAAAACAGGTTGCATGGCTTCTACATTGTTAATTATGTGTTTATTTGAAAATTAGCTTTCTATTGACTTTTTATGATTAAGTTTGACCCGACAATTGACCTTGTTAGAGTGGGAATCAGAGAGTGCCCTTTTAAGGGTTTATTACCCACATAATTACCAACCCATAGGTACTTTCAATTTGAGATTTTACTGGATAAATTATGATTAATTACGAAGTCAAACCTTAATTACGACGGTTTGACTTTAGGCTAATAAACAAAGTAAAACTGAGTTAAGAAAGGTTAAGGACACTTACTGAAGTCCTATGCACGACTAATGACCTCTAGGAAGTGGCCTTGAGCTCCAGCAATCTCCAGAAAAGAAGTTGTGAGAGTTTTGAAAGTGCAAGTTCAATGTTGCAACTTAGAATTTCTTATATAGGAACCCAAATGGCTCAAGATCATCACACACAAGTCTACAAAAGTTCCCTGATCATCCCATGTTTTCCTATGCATGTAAAACTATGGGCCATGCTCCTGAATTTCGAAAACCATGCAAGAGAGGCGGTGTAACAGGCTGAACAGGCATCTGTCCATTTTCTGCTACCAGCGACAGCCTTACGGACCGTAAGCAATATCCTTTGCGGTCCGTAAGCACCTCTTACGGACCGTAAGTTAAAAACTATACGGTCCGTAACCGACCTTGATCTAAGATGCCCAGTTACAACCTTGCGGACTGTAAGCCCTTGGCTTTGCGGTCCGTATCCGCTTTTTATTTATTTTCGCCCAGCTTGTTAGTGCACTATGTCTATTGACTTCGTCTTGTATCGAGTTTAGGATTTGAATTGTTAGATTAGATCTTGTTATACGAGAGTATAGGAGGTTTTAGAGTATGTTTAAGGTAATTTAGCTTGAAAGTGGTGATTTACCTTGAAAGTGGCATGTGTCATTTCAAGCTAAATCAACATCACTATAAATAGCATTCAAGCTAAATCATTTGTAAGTTTCAGAAAGTTTGGAGCTTGGTGCTTAGAGAGAGAAAGTAGAGAGAGAAAGTACTCTAGGTGATTCACGGTTCTTGTACGATTTCAGATTTATCAAAGAATCACGTTTATACTACGTCACATGTGTTAGGTCGCGTTCGTGTACGGTTTCCGCACGTTTCACGTTCGTTTCGCAATCGTTTCGGAGTCAAAACCGGTCCTACACAGCTCCGCCACCTTACGGACCGTAAGGTGGTCTTCTTGCTGTCCGTAAGCCCTCATCAGAAGATAAAACTTTGTAATCTCTTAGGCTTTAAGCATGCATTCTTTACAACTTCGAATCTTATGCCTTTATTAGCAGGAGGGGACCATGAACCAGACCTTTGCATGCTCTTGAAAGTGTTGCCATGCACTTACACATCCTTGGATTTTATTGATGAATGCTTTTGAAGGGAATTTGTCGTATGAAACATAGGATCCATTTCTTGTGCCAATTTGAATTATACATTATCAAAATAACCGAATTTGAATATATCAGATGTTTACAAAATATTTTAAGGTTTGGGATTTATAATTAGGTCGCTCAGAGGTATTAATTAACATGGCGACACTTTTAAATCCTACCATACATCGTTTGACTTGATCCGGGTTTATAACACGTTTGCCTTACATGACACGTGTCTTTATTTTATTGGGTATAAATTTACGAGGTGTTACATCCTAACCCCCTTAAAAGAAATCTCGACCTCGAGATTTACTGAAATAAATGAGGGTACTTTTCTTTCATTGTGGACCCTACCTCCCACATATACTCGGGACCTCTTCGGGCATCCCATTTGACCTTCACAATCGGTACCTGCTTCTTTCGAAGCTTCTTAACCTGTCGATCCTCGATCGACAAAGGTTTTTCAACAAATTTTAAGCTCTCATCTATGTGCACATCCGTATGGGGTATGACTAGCGATTCATCAGCTAGACATTTCTTCATATTGCAGATGGGAAATACATTATGAATACCACTGAGCTCTTCAGGCAATTTTAACTTGTAAGCCACTGTTCCGACACATTCGATGATCTCGAATGGTCCTATGTATCTTGGGCTTAACTTTCCTTTCTTACCAAATCGCATCACCCCTTTCCAGGGTGATACTTTAAGTAGAACCTTGTCACCTACCTCGAACTTTAGAGGTTTACGCCTTTTATCTGCGTAGCTTTTCTGCTTATCTCTGGCAGCTTTGAGACGATATCGTATCTGTACAATCTTATCTGTCGTCTCCAGGACTGTATCAGGTCCTGTAAGTTGGACATCTCCAACTTCTGCCCAACAAACGGGCGTTCTGCACTTTCTTCCATACAAAGCTTCAAATGGTGCAGCTTGAATACTGGAATGATAACTATTATTGTATGAAAATTCGATTAATGGAAGGTGATCATCCCAACTTCCACCTAGATAAATAGCATAAGCCCTTAACATATCTTCCAGTGTTTGAATAGTACGCTCGCTTTGACCATCCGTCTGAGGATGATATGCTGTGCTGAAATTCAATCGAGTGCCTAGGGATTGCTGAAAGCTTTTCTAGAAATGCGATGTATACCTCGTGTCCCTATCAGAGATGATAGACACTGGCACTCCATGGTGAGATACAATCTCATCCACGTACAGTTGAGCTAACTTATCTGAGCTGTGTGTTTCCTTAATAGGTAAGAAGTGGGCTGACTTAGTCAGTCTATCCACTATACCCCAAATAGTATCATTTCCTCTCTTCGTCTTTGGTAATGATGTGTTCAAAATGCAACATATAAATTACATCAATTGTGGCATAAAACTAACCCTTTTTTAGTACTAATGTTGGAAAAAGTGTGCTTTTGTCTTCCTTTTGTATTTTCAGGATTAAATGAGCTCAAATTAACAAAAGAAGCAAAAAGACATCAAAATCTGACATAAATACAAGAAAAGGAACAAGAAGTGACATGCCCGACCCCATGACAGCATCTTCCCAAGCAAAACAAGAAGACAAAAGACTGAACACGCCCCGTGCTCAGCCAGCACGGGGGCATGCCCAAGTGTCAGCAGAAAAGACAAAGTGGTAGAAGCTTCTATTGCCCACCACGGGGCCGTGATCAGCGGACACGGGGCCGTGGTCAACTATAAGATTCGCACAATCCAGGAAAATATTCATAGTACAAAGATTCTTCTGCACATGGGGTCGTGCTCAGCGGACACGGGGGCATGGTCAACTAATAAGACAAGCTGCATTAAATGAAGAAAGAGAAGGATGTGGACACGGGGTCGTGCCCACTGGACACGGGGCCGTGCCCGAGCTTCTGTTCAGCCTATAAATAGGAGTGCTTGGCTCAAGCTCAAACCATCCCTTGGCACACCACCTCTCTCACACTTCACCCACCACCCACCACCACCATAACACCATCATCCACCACCATCATCCATTGTCCATCATAGAGTGTGTGAGTCGTCTCGGGATCCAAGATTGATCGTAAGAGTTCTTGACAATCAAGGCCATGTTTGCCTAAGTCTCTTACATCACTTGGTGAAGACAAGTGTGTAGTGTAATACTTTTTATTTCTAATCTTTTCGCACTTTTTACTTGGTTTTGTATTAATGACTTTAATAACTAGTTTCTTATGTTGAAGGTGATTCTTCCTTATCGTTTGTCCGTGGTGTCTTGACATTATTTTACTGTCTATATAAAATAAAAGATTTTCACCATTCATATCTCCACGGTCTATATGGAGGTATGTTGGCTACCTGGTCAGGGGTTAAGGGAACGGTTTGGTAAGAGTCTTGCCATTGTTCAGCGTTTAGAGGTCCTGCAATGGACCTGGGTCAAATTTAGTAGGATCTCCTTCAATACTTAACGGTATTGGATGGCGGGGGTCCAAACTCTTTAATCCCCTCATAAGTTAACTACTACTAATACTATAACCCGGCTATGTAGGACTGTATCCCTGCTGACTCAGACTACTTAGTCAAGGGTAACGTCACCTCCAAAAGAGGGGCCTACCATAATTTGCATTAATAACTTAATTAATTATCTTTCAATAATCCGACCCTTTAGGATTGTATCCTTGCTGACTCAAACTACTGGGTTGAGGGTAACGTCACCTTCAAAAGAGGGGCCTACTACAATAACTAAGATAATCTCTTAAATAAGTGCAAAAGTGCGGAAATAATCAAAGGTTACACTATACACGAGTCGGAACCAAGTGATTCATCTAGTCTATCTGTTTTTCTTTTATTTTTATTTTCAGCATTTTAGTTAGTTTTTTTTTCTTAGCTTAAAACATTTTTTTCTAAACTTTTTGATTTGATTAGACGTTGAGGAGAAACCGGTACTAAAAGCTCTTGTGTCCTTGGACGACCTCGGTATCTTACCAACACTATACTACGCTCACGATGGGTGCACTTGCCCATATGTGTGTCTAGTGTTAGTAAATATCGTGTTTTATAAATTTAAAACTTGACTAAAAAAGTGTTAAAGGGGCTTAAAATATACAACTAATATATATAACACTTCACACGCATCAAGTTTTTGGCGCCGCTGCCGGGGACACAAGGATTTTAAGAAAGTTAGGAATCAACGGCCTAATCGTTTTTCTTATTTTTCATTTTTTTTAGGATTTTATTTTTAGTTTTTCAGCTTCTACAGAACTCAGCATGGGCAGTGCCCGCTGAACACGCCCCGTGCCCAATCATTGGAACTGGCAATCCTGTTTTAAGTCAGACAGTAGCTGAACACGGGGCCGTGCCCACTCAACACGCCCCCGTGCCCAAGTTTCAGTTGCTGAAAACAGAACCGTAAGATCCCGACGGTTGGTAATTTCTGACACAAACATGAGTGATACTGATACTTTTTACTTTCGGCACTCTTATGGTACTATGTGGTGTCAATTTTGTGGTGGTAACCATAAGGAATTAGAATGCTATTTTCTAAATTATAAACCCCACTATATAGACCCATCGTTTCCTAGTATCCTTAAGAGGGGCGAAAGTAAAAATAATCCCTATCTCTCCCTCGAATGCTCCCAACCGGATTTTCTAGGAGAAATGCTTCTCGATGAATTATTTCAACTAGAAGATCTAATTATTGATTGGTTAAAAGAACTTAGGAAAGATTTCAATGATCTTTTCCAAGACAATAGCCAAGAAGAAGGGTTGGAACCGCATTCAAACAACTTCGTTGTTTCTGACGATACTTCTAACTCTAGTGAGGACTTGAGCGATAGTCGTCCCTGTGTCGATTGTGCCGTGAAGGACTCCCCATCAACTTCGTTTGATGCATACATAGACCTGAGCGATTCGACATACACCTTCTTTAACGAGAGCCCGGAAAAGGGTTGGACTTGTCTACCTACATATAGCATAGGAATCACCCTCACCGACAACCTCTTGCGTTCTCGTCTCAATCTAGAACAATTTAGGTATCTTAGGCACTTTGGGGTTGTTCCATCCAGTAAGGAACCGCCCGATCCGGAAAAGTTCCTTAAAAATAGACATACTTCATAAAACAGCCTTCCGACATGGGGCCGTGCCCAGGTCAACACGCCCCCGTGTCCATCGAAAGATTCCCTTCTGACTTTTGTCAGAATACGGACAAAAAGTGTCAGGATCTTGCCTGCACACGGAGCCGTGTCCAGCCGACACGTGGCCGTGTCCAGCATGCTGTCGTTTTCTATAAATGCAGCCAAGAATCCTGCACATTTGGACCATCCAGGGACAGAGATTTGAAAGGATTTTCTAACATTCCATCCTAGGTATGTTCTAAAAGAAGATTCTAACAAACATCTTGTCCTTTCCTCTTTTATCCATTACCTTCTTCTTCATCTTTCTTGCACCAACAACTCCATTAAAGCTTGATTTCAAGCTTTATTGTGATGTTTATTGAATTTTTGTTCAAGGAATCTTGTTAAAAATAAGTTACACAACATTGTTTTAAGTTATTTCTGCTCAAAAAAGCTTCATACGCTAAGAAAATAATTTAAAACCCCAAGATTCCTTTTTCTAAAAATCTGCAGAAAGTTGAACACGGGGCCGTGCTCATTGAGCACGGGGTCGTGTTCGTTGTACTGTTTCATTAAAACAAACTATTTTTGGTATGTTTTCGTAGAATGTCTAGCCAAAACAGTGGAACCTCTTCTGCGCACTCAAGGAACAGTCGACGGGAAAGGAGGCCATCGATTGAAGCAACTCTCGTAAGGTACGTAATGGCGCTACGTGAAGCCCTTGACGAGATGACTTCGGTGGAGGAGATCCTCATAGACCGTATAAATTATCTCTCGGTGGGGTTGGAAAACAGTTTTCAAGAAATAAACCTCTTGCACCAGAGGTTGAACATTCTTGTAACACCTCCCATGGAACCAATCCTCCCTCAAGAGGATTGGAACCTAGCACTTGGAATCCAAAATCCTACCGGTTGGGACGACATTCCGGCGGAACCTCCTCTTGAAGAACTCCAAGAAATCCCGGTGGAAGTTGCACCCCCTCAAACCAATGCTCATGAGCCCGCTTTTCTTCTCCCTAGGGAGATCGAAGATTGGCTCGCCGACGTATGAGAAACCCATACCCGGAGAAAGAAGTTTGTCAAGCCACTTTTAACCGAGAGATCTATCTTTTCGGAAATTTTGCTAGTAGAATAAATAGTAGGCTAAAACTTCTTGGATTGAGATTTCTTGTGTTTCTTTGACCTAATTATCTAATATTTTAATTTTAGGACTATTATGTAATTCTCTAAGATTCAATGAATGATGGTTTTAGTTAAATTTGGAGTTTGGATGGTGATGAAATGAATAAAACACACATGAGATGGCAAAGGATGCAAGGGAAACTTGAACCAGCACCCCATGCAGGAAAACAGGACCGTCCGACAAATTCCTTCGTTTACAGTAAGTTCGGCACGGGCCGTGTCCGCCCAACACGGCCCCGTGCTGCACAGTCTGCAGAAAAGACCCAGTCTAGGTAACTGGACACGGGTCGTGTTCACCCAACACGCCCCCGTGTCCAGGCTTCTATTTCTCTTGACTTAATTTTGTTACTGGCACTTGAACACGGGGCCGTGTTCAGCGCCCAGTAACACAAAATTTTTGCTTTTTACACCTTTTTACACAATCAATCAACCTAAAAACTTATTTTTGGGACACATTGAGGACAATGTGTAATTTAAGTGTGGGGGGATGCTAAAACCTTGAATCTTGCAAGTCCTAAATACAAGCCTTACACAAAACTCTATTGGAACCGCTAATCACCCCAATTTTTTTCAAATTTTTTTTTTCATTTTTTACTTGTCTAGGTTTAACTCGGGAAATTCAAGTTCTCAAAAAGGTTATATTTTTACGAATTTACAACCGATAGCGTCGTGATAAAAAGAACCAACATAAGAAAATTATGAAAAGGTATGACAAGCTTAGTTAAAAGTTAATTATATATACTTGATCACATAAAAACCCATTCCCACAAAAGTGAGTTTTGAGCCTTTATTGAGCATACAATTACATATCTTTAAACTAAATGCTCATTTTTCGTTTCTTGTGTGAATAGCCGCTTGATTCTTAGGACTCTAGAACTTGCCACGACGATACTTTCCCGGTCCTTACCAACTTAAACCCGAGTAAGTAAATGATGGAGACATTAGGACTAACCCTTTTTATTTCTACACCATTATTTTTTTTACCACCTACCCAAAACCCCCCTAGTTAGCCCCTTTGAGCCTAAACCTTTTCATTTCATAACCCAAACAAAACACCCTTTTACCCACCAAAACCTTTTTCATTTTTAACCTTTTGTTTTAGTAACTAGCTCGGTTTCTCATATGACTTTCAAAAAAAAAATGTGTGTTGATGATGAAGCAAAAGAAAATAAACAAACAAGTTCATCAAAAATAACTTTGTTTGAAGAATAGCTTCATCAAAATAAAAGTGAAAAAATATAAAGTCTTACGAAAACCGAAGCTTGTTACGCTTTTCGCCCTTTTTCTACTAACCACTAACCCAATCACCTACCTTTAACCCAAGCCTAACCCTTCACCCACAAAGTCCTCTTGATGATTACACAGGTATATAAGTTAAAAAGGAGGAGGATTGATTGCTTGGCAAGCCTATGGTAGGAGTAAGTTCCATGCCGCTCTCGAGCGATCCACAAAAATACATTTTCGGCCGAGTGTTGAGTGATCCCCGTGAGGTATGTGAACTTGTATATAAATAAAATTTTACAAAGGCATGCTATGCCCTAATAAATAATTTATCTTATGAAAAGTTTTAAATAAATCATGGCGAATAGAATTGTAAATAAATAAAAATAAAACTAAATAAAGAATCTTGGAAAATCCCGACACTCTATGACAAGCCCAAAACCTTCTTTTCTACCCATTCCATTTGGGAGTGTAATAGCCACATATTAAAGAGTTTTGCTTGAGGACAAGCAAAGATTCAAGTGTGGGGGTATTTGATGTGTTCAAAATGCAACATATAAATTACATCAATTGTGGCATAAAACTAACCCTTTTTTAGTACTAATGTTGGAAAAAGTGTGCTTTTGTCTTCCTTTTGTATTTTCAGGATTAAATGAGCTCAAATTAATAAAAGAAGCAAAAAGACATCAAAATCTGACATAAATACAAGAAAAGGAACAAGACGTGACATGCCCGACCCCACGACAGCATCTTCCCAAGCAAAACAAGAAGACAGAAGACTGAACACGCCCCGTGCTCAGCCAGCACGGGGGCGTGCCCAAGTGTCAGCAGAAAAGACAAAGTGGTAGAAGCTTCTATTGCCCACCACGGGGCCGTGCTCAGCGGACATGGGGCCGTGGTCAACTATAAGATTCGCACAATCCAGGCAAATCTTCATAGTACAAAGATTCTTCTGCACACGGGGTCATGCTCAGCGGACACGGGGGCGTGGTCAACTAATAAGACAGGCTGCATTAAATGAAGAAAGAGAAGGATGTGGACACGGGGTCGTGCCCGAGCTTCTGTTCAGCCTATAAATAGGAGTGCTTGGCTCAAGCTCAAACCATCCCTTGGCATACCACCTCTCTCACACTTCACCCACCACCCACCACCACCATAACACCATCATCCACCACCATCATCCATTGTCCATTGTCCATCATAGAGTGTGTGAGTCGTCTCGGGATCCAAGATTGATCGTAAGAGTTCTTGACAATCAAGGCCATGTTTACCTAAGTCTCTTACATCACTTGGTGAAGACAAGTGTCTAGTGTAATACTTTTTATTTCTAATCTTTTCGCACTTTTTACTTGGTTTTGTATTAATGACTTTAATAACTAGTTTTTTATGTTGAAGGTGATTCTTCCTTATCGTTTGTCCGTGGTGTCTTGACATTATTTTACTGTCTATATAAAATAAAAGATTTTCACCATTCATATCTCCACGGTCTATATAGAGGTATGTTGGCTACCTGGTCGGGGGTTAAGGGAACGGTTTGGTAAGAGTCTTGCCATTGTTCAGCGTTTAGAGGTCCTGCAATGGACCTGGGTCAAATTTAGTAGGATCTCCTTCAATACTTAACGGTATTGGATGGCGGGGGTCCAAACTCTTTGATCCCCTCATAAGTTAACTACTATTAATACCATAACCCGGCTATTTAGGACTGTATCCCTGCTAACTCAGACTACTTAGTCGAGGGTAACGTCACCTCCAAAAGAGGGGCCTACCATAATTTGCATTAATAACTTAATTAATTATCTTTCAATAATCCGACCCTTTAGGATTGTATCCTTGCTGACTCAAACTACTGGGTTGAGGGTAACGTCACCTTCAAAAGAGGGGCCTACTACAATAACTAAGATAATCTCTTAAATAAGTGCAAAAGTGCGGAAATAATCAAAGGTTACACTATACACGAGTCGGAACCAAGTGATTCATCTTGTCTATCTGTTTTTCTTTTATTTTTATTTTCAGCATTTTAGTTAGTTTTTATTTTTCTTAGCTTAAAACATTTTTTTCTAAACTTTTTGATTTGATTAGACGTTGAGGAGAAACCGGTACTAAAAGCTCTTGTGTCCTTGGACGACCTCGGTATCTTACCAACACTATACTACGCTCACGATGGGTGCACTTGCCCATATGTGTGTCTAGTGTTAGTAAATATCGTGTTTTATAAATTTAAAACTTGACTAAAAAAGTGTTAAAGGGGCTTAAAATATACACCTAATATATATAACACTTCACACGCATCAGTAACTTGGTAATGAAATCCATAGTTACCATTTCCCATTTCCAGGTGGGAAGTTCAGGCTGTTGTAGCAGACCTGACGGCTTTTGGTGTTTTGCTTTAACTTGCGCACACGTCAAACATTTGGCTACATAGGTAGCTATGGACTTCTTCAAACCTATCCACCAAAAATTTGCCTTCAAATCCTGGTACATCTTGTCACTTCCAGGATGAACGGAATACTTAGAACTGTGGGCTTCTTGGAGGATAACATCCCGTAATCATCCATAGATCGGAACCCATATTCGTCCATTCAATCTTAGGATTCCATCCTTGCCATATGATAACTGTTCAGCAGTGACTCCCAGCTTTTCATTTGGATAGTTAGCTTCTAATATGGCTTCCTTCTGAGCGGCTAACAATCTTTCATTTAAACTGTTCTTTAATTCAATGCTCTTGGCATTGATTCTAATGGGTTTAACCCTTTCCTTTCTGTTTAAAGCATCGGCGACCACATTCGCCTTACCTGGATGGTATCGGATTTCACAATCATAATCATTCATTGTCTCCATCCATCGTCGCTGCCTCATGTTTAGATCCTTCTGATTAAATAGATGTTGAAGGCTCTTGTGATCAGAATAGATCACACACTTGGTACCATATAAATAATGTCTCCAAAGTTTCAGTGCAAACACAACGGCACCCAACTCCAAATCATGGGTGGTGTAATTTTTCTCGTGTACTTTCAGTTGTCGAGAAGCATATGCAATAACTTTACCTTTCTGCATTAGCACACATCCCATGCCAGTGTATGATGCGTCTCAATAAACCACAAATTCTTCAATCCCTTCAGGCAATGTCAACACAGGAGCATTGCTTAGCTTCTGTTTAAGGATATCGAAGGATTCTTGTTGCTTAGGACCCCAATCAAACTTAATATTCTTCCTGGTCAACAAAGTTAGGGGTGCTGCAATCCTTGAGAAATTCTCAATGAAACGCCTATAGTATCCTGCCAGGCCTAAAAAGCTGCGAATCTCTGTGGGCATCTTTGGCTCTTGCCAATTCATGATAGCTTCAATCTTAGCGGGATCCACCTGGATACCACGCTCACTAACCATATGTCCAAGGAATTGGACTTCACAAAGCCAAAATTCACACTTTGAAAACTTGGCATAAAGCTTTTCTTGTTGAAGAAGTTTAAGAATACAATGGAGATGCTTCTCATGTTCAGCTTGATTCTTTGAATAAATAAGAATGTCATTAATGAAGACAATGACAAACTTGTCCAAGTAGGGTTTGCAAACGCGATTCATGAGGTCCATGAATGATGCTGGTGCATTAGTGAGCCCGAACGGCATCACTAGGAACTCGTAGTGACCATAGCGAGTTCTAAATGCAGTCTTGTGCACACCTCCATCTCTAACCTTCAGTTGATGGTAACCCAACCTCAAGTCAACCTTGGAGAAGTAACTTGCTCCTTGGAGCTGATCGAACAGATCGTCGATCCTGGGCAATGGATATATGTTCTTGATTGTAACCTTGTTTAGCTCATGATAATCAATGCACAACCGCATTGATCCATCTTTCTTCTTAACAAACAGAATAGGCGCTCCCCAGGGAGATGAGCTAGGTCTAATAAATCCTTTTGCCAACAAATCATCTAACTGAGTTCTCAACTCCTTCATCTCAGTTGGGGCTAACCGATAAGGTGCTCTTGCAACAGGTGCTGCCCCATGTATAATGTCAATTCTAAACTCCACTTGCCTATCTGGGGGTAAACCAGGTAGTTCTTTAGGAAATACATTAGGGTATTCAGAAATGACAGGGATGTCTTCAATCTTGGGTTTTGGCTCATCAATAGTCACTTGTGCCATATAAATGACATAACCTTTCTTCATATACCTTGACGCCTTAAGCACAGACACTTGCTTAGGCAATCCATACTGAGTATCTCCCTGTATGGTAAGTGGCTCACCATAAGGAGTCTTGATCACCACTTGTTTCTTGTTACACATTATCTGAGCTTGGTTATGAGATAACCAGTCCATGCCTATAACTATGTCAAACCCAGCTAACTTTAAAGGAAGTAAGGATAGTGGAAAATAGTGGTTCCTAATGGATATGAAACATCCATCTAACACGGTTGATGCGTTTTCTATGGTACCATCAGCGAATTCAACCTCATACTTTATGCCTAGGGTTCTAACAGGCAGATTTAACAACTTACAAAACTTATTGTCTACAAATGACTTATCCGCACCCGAATCAAATAACACCCTTGCATAAATGTCATTAATAAGGAAGGTACCTGTTATCACGTTATCATCCTGCACTGCTTCCCGTGCATCCATTCGAAAGACCCTAGCATTGGTCATTTTGGCTTCTTCAGGCTTTTTGGCATACTTAGGGCAGTTGGACTTGATGTGCCCCTTCTCGTTACAGTTATAGCACGTTGCATCCTTTATCTTCTTGCACTCTATCGTCTTGTGCTCAGAAGACTTACAAATCCCAGAAGCCCTTGGCTGTGATTGGGATTTTGATTCATACCTGCATTTGCCCAGATGACGCTTCTTACAGATCTTACATTTGGGCTTCTCGCCCGCCTGTTGGTCATCTTTCTTGAACCCTGAACTCTTTATGTGATCAGAGTTTCCCGTGTGCTTCTTGTCCGAACGGTGTGAGTTATTATCCTCACGTTTTCTCTTCTCAGCATCGGAATGCCTAAGCGATCTCTGCCTGATCGCATCCAAGGTAAGAGATAATGATAAATCAGCTGCTGACCTGAAAGTAGCAGGTCGGGATGCCTTTACACTAGCTTTGATTTATGGGGCTAAACCTCCAATGAAACGGGCTATACGTTTTGGTTCCGGGGTAACCAGGTATGGAACCAAACGTGACATGGTATTGAAGCTAGTAAGGTAAGCCTGACAATCTGGGTTTTTCATCAGCAAAGATAAGAAGTCGGTCTCAATCTTTTCAACCTCATGTTGAGGGCAGTAATTCTCCTTGATGAGAACAACAAACTGATCCCATGACAGATTGTACAACGGGATCTTCCCAGTAGCCTAGATTAGTGACCTCCACCAGGCTAGTGCTTCTCCTTTAAACGACTGAGATGCATACTTCACAACATCCCTATCAGCGCAACCACTGATATCAACTACAGTGTCCATTTCATCGAGCCAGGTCATACAATCGACGACTCCTTTTTCCCCCGTGAAGTCTCTAGGCTTGCAGGAGACGAAATACTTATATGTACAGGATTTACCACGTGGTTCCTGTTTGAGCTCAATCTTCCTCGATGGAACACTATGCTGATTTGAGGAGTGATGGTCGTCATCATCTTTCTTTGACCCCTTAGGTTTAAGAGGTGGCTTACTATGAGCTTCAGAGTGAGTCTTAGGTTTAGAGTGGGGTATAGATAGGGACCTGCTTCGAGTACCACTAGATTCGTTAAACTGCCTATCCAAGGCCTTGGTAACAGCATTATCAATCAATGCTTGAAGTTCCGCACCAGTTACATTGATTCTGGTAGTATCACGATTCTCCCTTGGATGACTGTTGACTTCTTCAGACTCAGCCATGTAGCTTGATTGCTACATAACAGGATGACAATAGTTTTCTTAGAGGTATATAATAGATTTGTCATCTTATTAATTTATTAACCATGATATTAAAGAACCATTTTGGTTAATTTCGTTAAGTATTTTATTCAGGATTTTTCATTAATAATCCGTAGTTATAATATAATATTGGCACAAAAGGCCAAGTCACAAGGACACATTTAAATTATAAGTCAAGATCTTATAGGATCGAGGTACTAAGGTTTGAATCATATTTCATTACCTTTTATTAACAGGGAGTTGTAGGCTACGACTGTCTTTTGTCTTATATGACAATAATTATGACCCGTAGGCCCTACATCATAAATGGATGTTTAAACAATAAAGAAGGATTTGGAATAATCCAATGTAAGGATAACACGTGTGACTTTTACGAATCACATCAGCCAGGAGTGTTAACATGTTCTCAGATGTTAACAAGGATTTGAATCTCTTTTTAAACAGGTTTTACCATCATGGCCAGGTCTTATAGTGACATGCAGTCTAGGTTATACCCTTTAAGGTTCTTATTTAATATTTAACGCAGAACAATCCTAAATTGAGATGTTAATAAGGATCTGAATCTAATTGAGGAATTACCATCTTGGCCCTGTCTTAAAATGACACCTGGCTAGGTTTTGCCCTTTTTAGATTTTGCCATTTTATTATAATGGTAGATCTTATAAAGGAAAGTTATTTTTCATTTATTTCATATCTTGTGTTTAGGCATATAATTTAAAAATGAAAATTTAAATTTAATCATTCCATGACAAAAATTAAAAGTACATGTTTGCCCTAAACGGGACTTAAAGAGAACTAACTTGCCCGCGCAGGGGCTAAACAACATAACATACCCACGCAGGGGTTAAACAGGAAGACATGCCCACACAGGGGCTGATAAAAAAAAAACAAGTCCTCGCAGGGACTGATTACAGAAACAGATGTCCACGCAGGGACTGATTAAACATTAAAGAAATAAAAATAAACAAATAAAGGATTTAATGATCCTTTTTGGTCTTCCCCTTGATTAAGTTCGCCAGACCCATGAAAATTCCTCGGTTTTGCCTACGCTCTTCCCGAAACTCCTGCTCCACCTGACTCAACCTTTGAAGAATCTCTGGTTGCTGCGGTGGTGATATCACTGGCGGCTGCGGGGGCTGCTGATACTGCGGAGGTTGAGGAGGTGGCAGTTGTTGATACCCATAGGGTGGGTACCCATAGGGTGGATATCCAGCTTGCTATGGGACTCCAAAGGGCCCTTCGGGATGAAGAGCATTGTAGTTTGCTGCCGTAAGGTATGGGTCAACACTGGGGGCATTGTAGTAGTTATACCCCGGGTAAGCAGGCTGCTCAAAGGGGTTGTATGCCGCTGCACTGGTATATGCAGGGATTGGGTTATCAAAACCCACTGGTGGCGGTGCGACCGGCGCAGACTGCACCTCAGAAACAGGGTTCGAAGGCCCACCCATTTGTGGGTCTTCATATAGTTGCGGGTAATGGCTGCCACTTGAATGTTGAGGGGTGCTGATACGGACACCCCCTCGCATGGACATCCATGCGGTTGATCTTCTACGCCTCGGTGGCACCGGAGGCTGTTGCTGCACTGGTGGTGGTGGCGGAGTAACCGCTACAAAGCGCGAATCCTCCGAGGGATCCTGCTGCTGCTGCGGTGAGTTGTGGTAACTAGGAGTAAACGCCCAGTCGATTTGGTTAAACCTCACCTCGTAGCTATCGGGACCATTATAAGGTGATCCCAGAAAGGGTGACCCATCCGAAATCTCGATGGGGTGAGTAGGCGTTCCGGACGGCGGTTGGGCAGGTTCCGGATCTTCGTCCATATCCATGGAGAAATGATCCTCTGGTCCCAATGGGTTATAACCCAGTGGTTCATTAATTAGGTTTGCCGGGTTGAACCGGCTTTAGAAGTACGGTGTCGGGTCGTTGAAGGGTGAGTTATGACCTTGGAAGGGTATATAAGAATGGTGCGAGTTGTGGGGCTCATTTTCTGATTGAGGCCCGTAAGAGTTTAGGTAAGATGGTGAGGAGCTCAGGGAGACTGAATGCCTCGCAAGTTCTAATGAGGTCCTCCAGTTTTCCTGAGGGCTTTTGCTCAATGAATCAGATGGGGTTCGCCGGTGTGATGGCCCGGCCTCATGATCGTTTGAGGCGACGAGTGGCCCCTTTCCTCTACCCCTTCCTCGTATTCTTGGTGGCATCTTTTTGAACCTGTCAAAACAATTAAGGACACAACAAAGAAAAATAAAGGACAAAATTAAAGTAAAACAAATTGGATTTGTCCTAAGTTCTTTGTCTAGACTCGAAAGTCGAGGAATGTGCATACTGTGTCATTGAGATTAAACACAAAAGGCTAGTGTTTAATTCACTCAACATTGGCTCTGAAACCAACCTGTCACACCCCGATATTTCCACGTATTACCGGTGGGCCCGGTGGGGAGTATCGTGACGTAGTTGATATCATCATAGTCAAACAACACAATTTTAAATACACAGCGGAAGCAAAAGATGAATCACATTACAAACCGAATTATTAGTAATATCAAAGTATCACAACGGACTGTAATGGATCCACAGGCGGATCGAAAGGTAAAAAGATTATGGTTCAACAGACTTTAACATCTAGAGCTTGCAAGGCTTGATTAATGATGCCATGAGTAGCCAGCCTATGTCGTCTAGTACCTGCACTTAGCCTTTTTGGAAAATACGTCAGTTTACACTGTTAAATACAATTAACTGACTCATTTTGAAAACATTTAAGAAAATTGATTTGAATGCACAAGGCACAAAACATCTTTAATAACTTGGGATAATTATTTATATATAAACTTGTAAAAGAATTACATGTTCGTTATACGTTCAGTAGCCCAGGCTGAATACCAGGTTAAAGATTAATAGACACACCACATGATATAGTCCCGCGGCGAGTTATTCTCGAAACCGGCGGTTATACCTTTTTATTTATATATGCACTGGCAGGTGTAGGCCTACACCCCGTGCTTAGGTCGTGGCCATTTCAATGAATGAATCCAAGGATATCTGGGACATGGTCATTAACCCCCCAAAGGCTTTAAGCAAACAAAACAATTTAAACGGGTCATTTCAATAAATTAACCTTCATACGATTAAAAATTCAATGCCCGACCAAGCGGCATTTTATATACCGTACCCCAAGCCCGTATAAGGGAAAATAAGTTAAAAGTATTTACTTGAGCAAGTATAATTCACAAAGAGCGAGTGCAAGTAGCTTTTACCGGGCTCCTAATCTGGAACGAAGGTTTTAATAACCTATTAGATTCCTAACGGGTCTTAAATAAGTCTAAACTTAGACCGGTTAGTTTTAAAGGAAGATATACGGTTCAAATCGCATGATTTAAGCGATGACCGGATTAGAGTGTGGTTTAGACCCGACAAGTTTATATACTTGTATAATATGGGTAAACTAAACACATTCTGGATTTTGAGATAAAAACGATAAGGTTTGACATGTTTCGGTTAATTTATGCAAACTAGTTACATAAACCGCACCGAACGCGAAAGATGCGTAACGGGTAACCAAAAGAGTCATGAATAGGTTTCCTAAGTTAATATGCCTTAAATATGTTGGGATATCATTAGGATACCTTCCATTATGCCCAAAAGGAATTTAAATCCAAACTATGCCTCGTAGGGGCATTTTGGTTATTTTAAAGCTTATAAAAGAGTTTAAATATAAATCTGAGTTTCAGGTCTGATATAATCAGTAAAAATATTTATTTTTATAAGTCATAACAGTAGGATATGAAATATATGTGAAATTTATTATTTATAACCAAACTATGCACCGAATGGGCATTTTGGTAATTTCACATAGGCTTAAAAGGTCAAAACTGGAAATCTGAGTTTAAAATTTTGCTTACTGTTAAAATATAAAAATTTACTAAAAATATCAGTAGGTATCAAGTCATATATATTTAAAATAGTTTTAATACATACTATGCGTTTAAAACGCGTAAAAAGGCGGTTTTAAGCGATTTCCGGGTTTTATAAGAAAAGCTGATATTTTTATTATTCCAGCAGGCTTAGAATATATTACTTATCATATAAAATCAGTAGAAAAAGGTTTGGTATCAAAATGATTTGTAAAACTCATTTTATAGCCTAAAAGGGCAAAACCGACAATTACCGAATTAAAGCTAAAACCCTATATTATGCTCAGTCTAAAAATAAATAAAAATCTTCAAAAATCCCAAAATATTATTTTCATCAGTGGGTAAAAAGTTTGGTATAAAAATTCGGGTTTAAATAGGCTATATGCTAATTACGCCGTTTAATTAATAAAAAGCTTTATAATTACGCTAATGAGCATAACTCCTAATCTAGACCTCAAACTGATGTCAAATTTTTAGGGCAAGTTTATAAATCAGTAATAAAGGTTTCTCTTCTTTTACATTTTCAAAAATCTCGTTTTAAGGTTAAAAGAGCATAATAGTCAACATTTAGGTATATAACGGAAACATGCATATGAATCGGGTAACTAATGAACCAAGTTGTATAATCACAGAGGGTTATACTAACATGTAACCTGGTCCTAATAAAGCTCTAAGGCATTTCTAAACTATGCTCTAATGGGTCAGAACTGAAAGTCAAAGCAAAAGTCTACTTTTGCGACTTTCGGCTCCGAACCGAGCCTAAACTGAAAATTGTTGGGTTGAACATGTTTAGACATGTTCTTACATTAATTACCAAGTTATATTAGTGATAAAACAGGTTGCATGGCTTCTACATTGTTAATTATGTGTTTATTTGAACATTAGCTTTCTGTTGACTTTTTATGATTAATTTTGACCCAACAATTGACCTAGTTAGAGTGGGAATCAGAGAGTGCCCTTTTAAGGGTTTATTACCCACATAATCACCAACCCATAGGTACTTTCAATTTGAGATTTGACTGGACAAATTATGATTAATTACGAAGTCAAACCTTAATTACGACGGTTTGACTTTAGGCTAATAAACTAAGTAAAACTGAGTTAAGAAAGGTTAAGGACACTTACTGAAGTCCTATGCACGACTAATGACCTCTAGGAAGTGGCCTTGAGCTCCAGCAATCTCCAGAAAAGAAGTTGTGAGAGTTTTGAAAGTGCAAGTTCAATGTTGCAACTTAGAATTTCTTATATAGGAACCCAAATGGCTTAAGATCATCACACACAAGTCTACAAAAGTTCCCTGATCATCCCATGTGTCCCTATGCATGTAAAACTATGGGCCATGCTCCTGAATTTCGAAAACCATGCAAGGGAAGCGGTGTAACAGGCTGAACAGGCATCTGTCCATTTTCTGCTGCCAGCGACAGCCTTACGAACCGGAAGCAATATCCTTTGCGGTCCGTAAGCATCTCTTACGGACCGTAAGTTAAAAACTATACGGTCCGCAACCGACCTTGATCTAAGATGCCCAGTTACAACCTTGCGGACCTTAAGCCCTTGGCTTTGCGGTCCGTATCCGCTTTTTATTTATTTTCGCCCAGCTCCGCCACCTTACGGACCGTAAGGTGGTCTTCTTGCGGTCCGTAAGCCCTCATCAGAAGACAAAACTTTGTAATCTCTTAGGCTTTGAGCATGCATTCTTTACAACTTTGAAACTTATGCCTTTATCAGCAGGAGGGGACCATGAACCAGACCTTTGCATGCTCTTGAAAGTGTTGCCATGCACTTACACATCCTTGGATTTTATTGATGAATGCTTTTGAAGGGAATTTGTCGTATGAAACATAGGATCCATTTCTTGTGCCAATTTGAATTACACATTATCAAAATAACCGGATTTGAATATATCAGATGTTTACAAAATATTTTAAGGTTTGAGATTTATAATTAGGTCGCTCAGAGGTATTAATTAACATGTCGACACTTTTAAATCCTACCATACATCTTTTGACCTGATCCGGGTTTATAACACGTTTGCCTTACATGACACGTGTCTTTATTTTATTGGGTATGAATTTACGATGTGTTACATTTTGAACCCAGATTTCCAGTTTTGACCTTTAAAGCTTATGTGAAATTACCAAAATGCCCCTGCGGTGCATAGTTTGGTTATAAATGATAAATTTCACATATATGTAATACCCTACTGATATAACTTATTAAATTAAATATTTTTGCTGATTATTTCAGACCTGAACCTCATATTAATATTAAATCTCTTTTATAACCTTTAAAAGGACCAAAATACCCATACGGGGCTTATTTTGAGTTTAAATTCGTTTTGGGCATAATGGAAGGTATCCTACTGATATTACAACATATTTAAGACATATTAACTTAGAAAACTTGTTCATGACTCATTTGGTTACCCGTTATGCATTCATTGCGTTCGGTACGGTTTATGTAACTAGTTTGCATAAATTAACCGAAACGGGTCAAACCTTATCATTTTCACTTCAAAATCCAGAATGTGTTTAGTTTACCCATATTATACAAGTGTTCATACTTGTCGGGTCTAAACCACAGTCTAATCCGGTCTTCGCTTAATCTTGCGTTTGAACCATATACCTTTCTTTAAAACTAACCGGTCTAAAGTAAGACCCGTTAGGAATCTAATAGGTTAATTAAAACCTTTGTTCCAGATTTAGGAGACCAGTAAAAGATACTTGCACTTGCTTATTTGTACGGCTGAGATAAATTTATATAATTGCTCAGGTAAATACTTTTAACTTATTTTCCCTTATACGGGCTTGGGGTACGGTATATAAAATACCGCTTGGTCGGGCATTGAATTGTTAATCGTATGAAGGTTAATTTATTGAGATGACCCGTTTAGTCTGTTTTGTTTGCTTAAAGCCTTTGGGGGGTTAATGACCATGTCCCGGATATCCTTGGCATCATTCATTGAAATGGCCATGACCTAAGCACGGGGTGTAGGCATACATCTGCCAGTGCATATATATATATATAAAGGTATAACCGACGGTTTGAGAATAACTCGCCGCGGGATTATATCATGTGGTGTGTCTATTAATCTTTAACCCGGTATTCAGCCCGGGCTACTGAACGTATAACGAACATGTAATTCTTTTACAAGTTTATATATAAATAATTATCCCAAGTTATAAAAGATTATTTTGTGCCATGTGCATTCAAATCAATTTTCTTAAACATTTTCAAAATGAGTCAGTTAATTGTATTTACCAGTGTAAACTGACGTATTTTCCAAAAAAGGCCAAGTGCAGGTACTAAACGGAATAGGCTGGCTACTCCTAGCATCAATAAAGAGTCTTACAAGCTTAGATGTTATTAAATCTGTTGAACAATGATCTTTTGAACTTTGATCCGCCTGTGGATCCTTACAACCATTTTGTAATACACTTGATATTACTTTTTATTCGGTTTGTAATGATTTTATCTTTCGACTTCCGCTGTGTATTAAACTGTGATTATATAAATTGTCTATAATATCAACTACGTCACAATACTCCCCACCGGGCCCACCGGTAATACGTTGAAATATCGGGTTGTGACAGGTTGGTATCAGAGCCAACGTTGAGTGAATTAAACACTAGTCTTTTGTGTTTAATCTCAATAACACAGTTTGCACATTAATCGACTTCCGAGTCTAGACTTGAACTAGGAATAATCTCATCCTTAATAGGTATATATTATTTTCGATATTTGTGCCTTTCAGGAACATGTCACCGAGTAAAGCTGCCATTGGTGGAAGTTCTTCAAACCCGAAATTTAAGAGTGGTAAGCTCCGTACCACAGCTCGAATAATCGTACGCCCAGTATGGAGGAAGGATCTTTTTGGACCCATTCCCAAAATCAAACTAATTGAAACCATTAACCATGTTCCAACCTCCTTACCTGAGACTTTTGAAACTTCAATTGAGAAGCCGACGTCAGAGGAGCCCATACTAGCAGTCCCTGAGGCTCCCACTCCGAAAATGATACCTATGGACCCAAATGATCCATATTTCTTACCTCCAAGTCTTGGAATCCAAAACTTGGATAATACCTGTCCAGACCCTATCCGTGATCCATATTATTTGCTAACCATAAAATCCTTAGATTCCACTTCTGTTAAGGTCCCTAGCGTGGAGGATTTCGACTACCTGCCAAAACCTTCAGTAACCATACCGCATACAGTAAACCAAGGAGGAGACTTTCAGGACTAAGATGAAGAAGAAACTCTCTTGTTGTATTATTTTCCCTAATAGTCCTTATAAGGACATAATTATCTTTTAGTCCCTTCTTGGACAATGTTATTTCCTTCAAGTCCCGTTGAGGGCAATTATGTACTCCTTTTAAAATTTATTGGAGTGATTTGTTTAAATTTCATTTTTATCATTATATACGAACATAATATATGAAATAAATCAAAATATCATTCCTTTTTTTGTAATTGATCTGCCAATATATATTAAAAAGAATCTTAAAGGGTATAACCTAGCTTGCATGTCATTAAGGACCTAGCTTTGATGGTAAAACCTGTTTAAAAGAGATTCAGATCCTTGTTAACATCTGAAAACATGTTAACACTCCTGGAAACAGTGATGCGATAAAATCACACTTATCATCCTTAAAGTGGGAATTTCCAACCCCCTTATCTAGCCTAGTGATTTAGAAATCATGGCTTAAATCATTAAATAAAGATGATCACATTATAAACATCCATTAGTGATGAAGTGCCTACGGGCTAAACTTGTTGTCCAATAAGACAACGACAGTGGTGGTCTTTGACCCCCTGTCTAAAGATGTCGGACTACGTCCAAGCATAATAGATCGTATAATAAACATCCATTTGTGATGTAATGCCTACGGGTCATAATCATTGTCATATAAGACAAAAGACAGTCGTAGCCTATAACTCCCTGTCAAGAAAGGTAATGAACTATGATTCAAGCCTTAGTACCTCGATCCTATAAGATCTTGACTTATAATTTGAATGTGTCCATGTGACTTGGCCTTTTGTGCCATTATTATATTTAATTATAACTAAGGATTATTGATAAAAAATCCTGAATAAAATACTTAATAAGTTAACCAATATGGTTCTTTAATACCATGGTTAATAAGTTAATAAGATGACAAATCTATTATAAACCTCTAAGAAATCATTGTCATCATTTTATGTAGCGATCAAGCTACATGGCAGAGTCTGAAGAAGTCAACAGTCATCCAAGGGAGAATCATGATACTACTAGGATCAACGTAACTGGTGCAGAACTTCAAGCATTGATTGATAATGTTGTTACCAAGGCCATAGATAGGCAGTTTAATGAGTCAAGTGGTACTCGAAGCAAGACCTCATCTGTACCCCATTCTAAACCTAAGACTCACTCTGAGGCTCATAGTAAGCCACCTCCTAAACATAATGGATCAAGGAGGGATGACGATCATCACTCCTCAAATCAGCATAGTGTCCCGTCGAAGAAGATTGAGCTCAAACGAGAACCACGTGGTAAGTCCTGCACATATAAGTATTTCATCTCCTGCAAGCCTAGAGACTTCACAGGGGAGAAAGGAGCCATCGATTGTATGACTTGGCTCGATGAAATGGACACTGTGGTTGATATCAGTGGTTGCGCTGATAGGGACGTTGTGAAGTTTGTATCTCAGTCATTTAAAGGAGAAGTGCTAGCTTGGTGGAGGTCTCTGATCCAAGCTACTGGAAAAGTCCATTTGTATGGTATGTCTTGGGAGCAGTTCGTTACTCTCATCAAAGAAAATTACTGCCCTCAACATGAGGTTGAGAAGATTGAGACCGACTTCCTGACATTAGTTATGAAGAATTTAGCCTGTCAGGCGTACCTTACGAGTATTAATACAATGTCTCGATTGGTTCCATATTTGGTGACACCGGAACCAAAACGGATAGCCCGTTTCATTGGGGGGTTTAGCCCCGGAGATCAAAGACAATGTGAAGGCATCTCGACCGACTACCTTTAGATCTGTAGCCGATCTGGCACTATCGCTTACCCTCGATGCCGTCAGGCAGAGATCGCTGAGAAATTCTGATATTGTGAAGAGGAAACGTGAGGATGAAATCTCACACCGATCAGACAAGAAACACAAAGGGAACTCTGACCACAGGAAGAGTTCAAGGTTCAAGAAAGATGACCAACAGTCGGGCGAGAAGCTCAAATGCAAAATCTGTAAGAAGCGCCATTTGGGGAGGTGCATATACGAGTCAAAATCCCAATCACAGCCGAGGGCTTGTGGGATTTGTAAGTCAAGTGAGCACAAGACGATAGAGTGCAAGAAGATAAAGGATGCAACGTTCTATAACTGTAACGAGAAGGGGCACATCAAGTCCAACTGCCCTAAGTATGCCAAAAAGCCTGAAGAAGCCAAAAAGACCAATGCTAGGGTCTTTCGAATGGATGCACGAGAATCCGTTCATGATGATAATGTGATAACAGGTACCTTCCTTATAAATGATGTTTATGCAAGGGTGTTATTTGATTCGGGTGCGGATAAGTCATTTGTAGATGATAAGTTTTGTAAGTTGTTGAATTTACCTGTTAAAACCCTAAGCGTGAAATATGAAGTAGAGTTGGCCGATGGTACATTAGAAACTGCCTCAACAATGCTAGATGGATGTTTTATATCCATTAGGAACCACTCCTTTCCGTTATCCTTGCTTCCTTTGAAATTAGCTGGTTTCGACATAGTAATAGGCATGGATTGGTTATCTCATAACCCAGCCCAGATTGTTTGTGACAAGAAACAAGTAGTGATTAAGACTCCGTATGGTGAGCCACTTACCATACAAGGAGATACTCAGTATGGGTTGCCTAAGCAAGTGTCTATGCTTAAGGCATCAAAGTGTTTGAGGAAAGGTTGTGTCATCTACATGGCACAAGTAACTATCGATGAACCAAAACCCAAGGTTGAAGACATCCCTGTCATCTCTGAATATCCAGAAGTATTTCCTGAAGAACTACCTGGTTTACCCCCAGATAGGCAAGTGGAGTTCAGAATCGACATTATACCTGGAGCAGCACCTATCGCTAGAGTACCTTACAGGTTAGCACCAACAGAGATGAAAGAGTTGAGAACTCAACTGGATGATTTGTTGGCAAAAGGATTTATTAGACCTAGCTCATCTCCTTGGGGAGCACCAATTCTGTTTGTTAAGAAGAAAGATGGATCAATGCGGTTGTGCATTGATTATCGTGAGCTAAACAAGGTTACATTCAAGAACAGATATCCTTTTCCCAGGATCGACGATCTGTTCAATCAATTGCAAGGGGCAAGTTACTTCTCCAAGATTGATTTAAGGTCAGGTTACCATCAACTGAAGGTTAGAAATGAAGATGTGCACAAGACTGCATTTAGAACTCGTTATGGTCACTACGAGTTGTTGGTGATGCCTTTCGGGCTCACTAATGCACCAGTAGCGTTCATGGACCTCATGAATCGCGTTTGCAAACCCTACTTGGATAATTTTGTCATTCTCTTCATCGATGACATTCTTATTTACTCAAAGAATCAAGATGACCATGAGAAGCATCTTCGTTGTATTCTTATACTTCTTCAGCATGAGAAGCTCTACGCCAAGTTTTCAAAGTGTGAATTTTGGCTTCGTGAAGTCCAGATCCTTGGACATGTGGTTAGTGAGCGTGGTATCCAGGTGGATCCCGCTAAGATTGAAGCTATCATGAATTGGCAAGAGCCGAAGACGCCCACAGAGATTCGTAGCTTTTTGGGTCTGGCAGGATATTATAGGCGTTTTATTGAAAACTTTTCAAGGATTGCTGCACCCCTAACTTCTTTAACTCGTAAGAATATTAAGTTTGATTGGGGTCCTAAGCAACAAGAATCCTTCGATATTCTTAAACAGAAGTTAAGCAATGCTCCTGTGTTGACATTGCCTGAAGGAATAGAAGAATTTGTGGTTTACTGCGACGCATCGCACACTGGCATGGGATGTGTGCTAATGCAGAAAGCTAAAGTTATTGCATACGCTTCCCGACAATTAAAAGTGCACGAGAAGAATTACACCACCCACGATTTGGATTTGGGTGCCGTTGTGTTTACATTGAAACTTTGGAGGCATTATTTATATGGTACCAAGTGTGTGATGTATTCTGATCACAAGAGCCTTCATCATCTGTTTAATCAGAAGGATATGAACATGAGGCAGCGACGATGGATGGAGACACTGAATGACTATGATTGTGAAATACGATACCATCCAGGCAAGGCGAATGTAGTCACCGATGCTTTGAGCAGCTTGAATGAAAGATTGCAGAGCAGCTTGAATGAAAGATTGCTAGCCGCTCAGAAGGAAGCCGTGTTAGAAGCCAACTATCCGAATGAAAAATTGGGGGTAACTGCTGAAAAGTTATCATATGGCAAGGACGGAATCCTAAGATTGAATGGACGGATATGGGTTCCAATCTATGGAGGACTTCGGAATGTTATCCTTCAAGAATCCCACAGTTCCAAGTATTCTGTTAATCCTGGAAGTGATAAGATGTACCAGAATTTAAAGGCAAATTATTGGTGGATAGGTTTGAAGAAGTCTATAGCCACCTATGTGGCCAAATGTCTGACATGTGCTCAAGTTAAAGCAGAACACCAGAAGCCGTCAGGTTTGCTACAACAGCTTGAACTTCCCACCTGGAAATGGGAAATGGTGACTATGGATTTTATCACCAAGTTGCCAAAAACAAAGCGAGGAAATGATACTATTTGGGTTATAGTGGATAGACTGACTAAGTCAGCCCACTTCTTACCTATTAAGGAAACACACAACTCAGATAAGTTAGCTCAGCTGTATGTGGATGAGATTGTATCTCTCCACGGAGTGCCAGTGTCTATCATCTCTGATAGAGATACGAGGTATACATCGCATTTCTGGAAAAGTTTTCATTAATCCCTAGGCACTCGATTGAACTTCAGCACAGCATATCATCCTCAGACGGATGGTCAAAGCGAGCGAACAATTCAAACACTAGAAGATATGTTAAAGGCTTGTGTTATTGATCTAAGCGGAAGTTGGGATGATCATCTTCCATTGATTGAATTCTCATATAATAATAGCTATCATTCCAGCATTCAAGCTGCACCATTTGAAGCTTTATATGGAAGGAAGTGCAGGACGCCCGTTTGCTGGGCAGAAGTTGGAGATGTCCAACTAACAGGACCTGATATAGTCCTGGAGACGAGAGATAAAATTGTACAGATACGAGATCATCTTAAAGCTGTCAGGGATAAGTAGAAAAGCTACGCATATAAAAGGCGTAAACCTCTAAAGTTTGAGGTTGGTGACAAAGTGTTACTTAAAGTATATCCCTGGAAAGGGGTAATGCGATTTGGTAAGAAAGGCAAGTTAAGCCCGAGGTACACAGGACCATTTGATATCACCGAATGTGTCGGAACAGTGGCTTATAAGTTAAACCTGCCTGAAGAGCTCAGTGGTATTCATAATGTATTCCGCATATGCAATCTGAAGAAATGCCTAGCTGATGAATCACTAGTCATACCACATACGGATGTGCACATTGATGAGAGCTTAAAGTTTATCGAAAAACCTTTGTCGATTGAAGATCGACAGGTTAAGAAGCTTCGAAATAAGCATGTACCGATTGTAAAGGTTAAATGGGATGCCCGTAGAGGTCCCGAGTACACGTGGGAGGTAGAATCCACAATGAAAGAGAAGTACCCTCATTTATTTCAGTAAATCTCGAGGTCGAGATTTCTTTTAAGGGGGTGAGGATGTAACACCTCGTAAAATCACGACCAATATAATGAAGACACGTGTCATGGACTTTAAACGTGTAACGAATTGAATATGAGGGACTAAAGTTGACAAACGAAGAAAATATATGTATATAAGGATTCAAAGTGTCAACATTTGATAATTATGCCTTTTAACAACCCTACACGATGTTTATACCCATAAACGAATGAATCATGAAGCGTATGAAACCGTTTGTGGAAGAAAGTGAAAGTTTACAAGACGCGAGGGTTAAATGTGTCAACATGTTTAAGTTATACCTCTGAGTGACCTTTTAGCGAACCCGGAGCCTTGTAACGATTAATTATACTCCCAAGAATAAGTGATAAAAATTTCACAAGGTTTCGATACCGTATAAGGAAGATACTTTAATTTTCGTAATTAAGGGGTTAAAAGCGTCAACGAGGCAAAACTTGTGTTTTCGGTTATCGTTTAACGAAACCGGACCTAACAATGTTTGGTTATATCTCATGGATCATAGAAATATAAGTTATATGGGTTAAATGTGCTTAAAATGAAAGAAATTACGTTTTAGAAGGTCCAGGGGGTAAAATGTCATTGTTTGAAAGATGCTGATCAGGTAAGCCACCTGGTGGCGCTGCGCCACCACTGAAGTCTTATGCCGTCGTGCGACGCGACAGCCTGAGCTGGACAGATTTCATGCACAGATGCGAGTTCAACAGGTTGCACCGCCTTAGAAGCCTTGTATTCGATTCTAGGGGCTTGTTTGATGGTTTTTCATGCATAGGGACACTTGTTAATGATCAGGGAGCATCTATAGACTTGTTTGGCATGATCTTGTAAGATTAAATCCCCTATATAAGAACATCTTGTTGCAAAATTTTGGGCACTCACTTGAAAACATTCATAACTTAACTTTTGGAGTCTCCTGGAGCTCAAGATCATTTCCTAAGGGTCATTAGTCGTGCTTAGTACTTCAGTAAGCCTCCTTGACCTTTCTTAATTCAGTTTTATTAGTTTAATGGCCTAAAGTCAAACCCGTCATAACTAAGGTTTGACTTAGTGATTAATCACTAATGGTCCAGTCAATTCTCGAATTGAAAGTAGCTTTGAGTTGGTAATTATGTGGGTAATAAACCCTTAAAAGGGCACCCTCTAATTCCCACTCTAACTAGGTCAATTGTCGGGTCAAAGTTAATTATAAAAAGTCAACAAAAAGTAAATTTTCGCATAAACACATAATTAACAATGCAGAAGCTATGAAACCTGTTTTATCACTTATATAACTTAATAATTAATGTAAGAACATGTCTAAGCATGTTCAACCCGACAATTTTCAGTTTAAGCTCGGTTCGGAACCGAAAGTCGCAAAAATAGACTTTTGCTTTGACTTTCAGTTCTGACCCAATGTAGCATATTTTATAAATTCCTTAGAGATCTATTAGGACCAGGTTATAGATTAGTGTAACCCTCTGAGGTTATACAACTTGGTTCATTAGTTATTCGATTCATGTGCATGTTTCCGTTATATGCCTAAATGTTGACCATAATGCCCTTTTGACCTTAAAACGATATTTTTAAAAATGTAAGAGGAAAAAAACCTTTATTACTGATTTATAAACTTGTCCTAAAAATTCGACATCAGTTTGAGGTCTAGATTAAGAGTTATGCTCAATAGCGTAATTAGAAAGCTTTTTATTAATTAAACGGCGTAATTAGCATAAAGCCTATCTAAACCCAAATTTTGACACCAAACTTTTTACCCACTGATGTAATATAATATTTTGGGATTTTTGAAGATTTTTATTTATTTTTAAACTAATCATGGCATAGGGTTCATGCCTTGATTCGGTAATTGTCGGTTTTGCCCTTTTGCTAATAAAATGAGTTTTACATAACTTTTTGATGCCAAACTTTTTGCCACTGGTTTTATATGGTAAATAAAATATTTTGAACTTTATAAACTGATCAAAAACTCAGATTTCCTATTTTAACACGGAAATCGCTTAAAAGCGACTTTTACGCGTTTTAAACGCATAGTATGAGTTAAAACTATTTTTGGCATATAAGACTTAATACATACTGATTTTTAAATAAATTTGTATACCTTAACAATAAGAAAAGTTTTTGAACCCATATTTCCAGTTTTGACCTTTAAAGCTTATGTGAAATTACCAAAATGCCCCTACGGTGCATAGTTTGGTTATAAATGATAAATTTCACATATATGTAATACCATACTGATATAACTTATTAAATTAAATATTTTTACTGATTATTTCAGGCCTGAACCTCAGATTAATATTAAATCTCTTTTATAACCTTTAAAAGGACCAAAATACCCATACGGGGCTTATTTTGAGTTTAAATTCGTTTTGGGAATAATGGAAGGTATCCTACTGATATCACAATATATTTAAGTCATATTAACTTAGAAAACTTGTTCATGACTCATTTGGTTATCCGTTATGCATTTATTGCGTTCGGTACGGTTTATGTAACTAGTTTGCATAAATTAACCGAAACGGGTCAAACCTTATCATTTTCACTTCAAAATCCAGAATGTGTTTAGTTTACCCATATTATACAAGTCTTCATACTTGCCGGGTCTAAACCACAGTCTAATCCGGTCTTCGCTTAATCTTGCGTTTGAACCGTATACCTTTCTTTAAAACTAACCGGTCTAAAGTAAGACCCGTTAGGAATCTAATAGGTTAATTAAAACCTTCGTTCCAGATTTAGGAGACCAGTAAAAGATACTTGCACTTGCTGATTTGTACGGCTGGGATAAATTTATATAATTGCTCAGGTAAATACTTTTAACTTATTTTTCCTTATACGGGTTTGGGGTACGGTATATAAAATAACGTTTGGTCGGGCATTGAATTGTTAATCGTATGAAGGTTAATTTATTGAGATGACCCGTTTAATCTGTTTTGTTTGCTTAAAGCCTTTGGGGGGTTAATGACCATGTCCCGGATATCCTTGGCATCATTCATTGAAATGGCCACGACCTAAGCACGGGGTGTAGGCATACACCTGCCAGTGCATATATATATATATATATAAAAAGGCATAACCGACGGTTTGAGAATAACTCGCCGCGGGATTATATCCTGTGGTGTGTCTATTAATCTTTAACCCGGTATTCAGCCCGGGCTACTGAACGTATAACGAACATGTAATTCTTTTACAAGTTTATATATAAATAATTATCCCAAGTTATAAAATATTATTTTGTGCCATGTGCATTCAAATCAATTTTCTTAAACATTTTCAAAATGAGTTTGTTAATTGTATTTACCAGTGTAAACTGACGTATTTTCCAAAAAGGCTAAGTGCAGGTACTAAACGGAATAGGCTGGCTACTCCTAGCATCAATAAAGAGTCTTGCAAGCTTAGATGTTATTAAATCTGTTGAACAATGATCTTTTGAACTTTGATCCTCCTGTGGATCCTTACAACCGTTTTGTAATACACTTGATATTACTTTTTATTCGGTTTGTAATGATTTTATCTTTCGACTTCTGCAGTGTATTAAACTGTGATAATATAAATTGTCTATGATATCAACTACGTCACAATACTCCCTACCGGGCCCACCGGTAATACGCGAAAATATCGGGATGTGACATTATAAGACACGTTTATTACCTTGAATCCCATCTATGGTGTTATTACCTTCAACCTCGTCTAAAGAAAATATTCAACCTCGTTTATTCTTCATGTTTAGACTGCCTATTTACATTTGAATCTTCTGTGTATCTTCCTAGATTCAATTGTCACAAACTCGTGTGAGGAGTTCAAAAACAAACTTTACTTTATATATATTTGAAAGATGAGTGTATTCACAAAATATACTTAGGTAAATAAGATGGGTTTTCTTTTGGGCTTTTCACCCTAGCTCACCATTGGATTAACGTTCTCGACCCATACATATAGCCTCACAGCCTCACAGCCTCACCAGGCTTATACGTAAACCCTCCCGTTTTAAGGGAGGGCACACTATACGTAAATCCTCACGTTTTAAGGAAGGACACAAAAAATGGCTGATCCCATCTCTCTCCCTCTCTCTCTCCCTCCCTCTCTCTCTCTCTCTCTCTTTACTAGGTCGACGTCTCACAATTGTTCTTATTTAGCCTAACTTCAAGCACAAACAAAGGAACAACTATGAATCCTCGAGTCCATCATGCCGGATTTACGATTCACCAAAATTTGTAGTTTAAAATATCACGATAAATAGAAAGTGGTATAATATGACGATATGAGTATGTGACTCACTAAGAGAAATAGCATCTGTGATCACTAGTCACTTCTGTATACAAGAAACAACCCGTGTGTTTTTCAAAGGAACATACAAGAGTGATACTGGTTCAGCTCACCGGTTACCCTAAACGGATACAGACCTTAGAGTCGATGAGCCGAAACAATATCACGGCATGTCTATTTCTTCGCTGATAAGGATAGATTTTTTTTTTTGATTTTGAATGATGGTTGCTTGCTCCTTTTTATAGACAAGATAATGGAATTAATTAAGCATGTAAGTTATATTGCTATTTTTATTATATCATTATTTTAAAAACCAAATTATATTTGCTATTTTTTAACTTATGAAAAAATTATAACCTATGAAAGAAAAGGAAGATGCTAAAATTATATTGCTATTTTTATTATATCATTAAAAACCAAATTAGTAAGAATTTAAAAACCAATGATCGTGCTTCAAGATCTGCGAATCCATTATACCAATTATGTTCAGATTATAGACTAACACTAAATTATAAAATATAAATTATAAAACACGTTAATGGTAAATTATAAATTTAGCCTTTCAAGTGAATTTAATTAGTATTTAAGTTCAAAAGTGTCAGGGGCTGTTTGGCGACTTCTGAATGGTTAGGTGCTGAACCAGTAAGACGTCTGAACCATTAAGTGGTGAATCAGTAAGAGGTCTGAACCATTAAAAGCTTATTAAGAGGTAAACAAACAGCCCCTCAATTGCTTTAATGTATGCCCTAAAATGAATGTTATATTAGTCTTTTTAGACATTTAGTATAATTATCTTTTTCGTACTTACATTTCAAATATAATAAATCAAGTTTTGGTATCCTACATTACTAGTTGAGGATTGTACGAATTTGTTTCCAGCCTTTCATCTACCGTAATATGTTAATTGGTCGTTATTGTTACAGGTGTTAAAATTATGAAACACATGTCAAATATCCACCGTATCTTTTTTTTAACCCGTAATATGAGTGGTTTCATTCATATTTGTCAAGGTACATCAAAACAGAAGGTAGACGGCCAACAAGCTACGCCGCCACCTTTTTTTGAATTGCAAAACATCTTAATACATGGAAAAACAAAACATCTAAAATATATAAAACTCCCAACGCCTTCCCATATTCATTTGATATTCATCACCCCCTCCCACTAAATCATATGGAAGCAACCATCAATAGGTAACAGGACCGTCCCCGAGAATCCCTGAAACATTGAGAGCAAAAAGCGAGTAGTATGTTGAAGAAGGTGATCACTACCTTATACTAACGAGACGTTGTGAGTAGTGATGGACATAGGAATTATTTCTGGAGATGCAAACAAGGGGTTCAACCAAACTTTCAAGAGTGCAATCGGGGTTTTTACTTATAAAATATACAAAAAAAGATAATTAAGGGGGATCCCGCCCACCCAAGGCTTCACTTGGGTACGCCCCTGGTTGTGAGGTGATCACTACCTTGATTTGTGAAGCGCTTGTACCAGTAATCTCTTCTGTTTAAGAGAAAAGATTAGTGGAGGAACTCCAAATGAAGAATTGGGGAAGAGGATTTAGAGTGAATTAGTTAACATCCACTTGAACCTCTATAAACCATTTTTTGTCATTCCTTCCTAGATTAGAGTTTTAATTAGCACATTAAAGAAAAAAAAAACTACTTAACTCTTCTCATGCATTGCCAATCAACAAATAAAATGATTTAATTAAAAAAAAACAATTTAGGTTCACAAAAGGTGAAACAAGGTGATGGTTTGTTTAATGAACTTTTATGGTCTTATGAATGACAATAACATGTTAATCTAATTCTTTCATAGTTGTTTTCATACAATTGATCTGTATAATCAAACTATACAACAAAGGTATATTCGTTTCCAAAAATGTCATGTTGGAAAGAAAGAGATACTAGCCTCTTCCATCGTAAAATATTAGACGAATGAAAAGGAAGTGAGCGTGAAATCTTTTGTTTGTATACAAGATGCGTCTTGTTGCAATTTCGCTCCACCATCTGATACAGCTGCAACATTGAAGGGCGGTATGGTTGATCTCAGCGGGGTGGTTTGAACTTTGAAGGAGATCTAAAGTCTAAGGATTAATAGTTTAAATTTAGTTTATTTATGTAGTTTTATTTAAACACAAACTTAAACAGGATTATGTTTCCTAGTTTAAATGTTTTTTATGTTCTCCAATTAGTTCAGCTATAGGCTTGTTAAGAGTTATTTTACATGATAATTTTTTGATATACTTGTAATCTTTTTAAACCTCATCATGTTATGTATGCTTATGTAGACATAAAATCATGACACTGATGACCTAATTCTAAAGATGGATAATTCACGAACTGTTGAATCTTATGCAAATCTTTCTGGATTTAATCATCACAATCTCATGTTAGGCGTTCAAAGCAAACTTTGCACGATAAATGCACATGTGCAAGTTATGATATCTATTGAGGTAAATAAGAGATGGGTTTTCTTTAGGTTATCTCAATGGGCTCTTGGCCATGGTTCGCCGTTAGACTAACGTTCTTGACCCATACATATAGCCTCGCCAAGCTTATACATAACCCCTCCCTCTTTACGGGAGGGCACACCAATTAAGAAAAAAGGAATTGCGTGGCATTTCTCTCTCTACTAGGTCGACATCTCACAGTTGTCCTATATACTTCTTCTATGGATACTAACTTGACCATTAAAGGTTGTTCTTTAAGGGTACATCCACATGAGCCCATCTAAGTGCTATGGGATGATTGCAGCCAAACTTCAAGCTCGTCACGACATGGAACAACGTAATGAATCGTCAAGACCATCCTGCTGGATATGATTCAACAAAGTTAGTTTTTTTATAAAACGAAAGGTTTTAGTAACGATAGAAAAATCACATGAGAATGACATGTAAACGGGCAACAAGCTGCACTGCAACGCCCTTTTGAGTAGCAAATACAATTCTACCGAAAACAAAACTCTGGTTCCTTGCCGTTGAGAAATAGTTATGCACGATCCTTTGCACTCTGTCCAGAAAACCAACAGCTTCAGGAGCAAGGGAACCAACAGTATCAAAAGCAAGAGAATGAATACACATTGATTATCAGCATAAACTTTTTCATGCTTAGCAACTTTCCCTGATTTTGCCTTCAACATAGTCTGAACAACCACTAAAAGATTTTCCATGAGCCCAACAAGGGGATACTCCTGTGAGGTCCACACAAGTGTATTTCCCTCCTGTCCAACCAAAAATAAGAAGATCCGTCGGACACGTAGTAGACCTCCCTTCAAAACTAGTTGTTTGAAAAATCACAAGCAACAAAAAAATTATGATGTGCACTCGGTAAGAGATTTGTGAACGCTAGTTGCTTCTCTATTCAAGAAACATTCACATTTTTCAAAGGAACATACAAGAGTGATATTGGTTCGGCTCATCAGTTTTACCAGACGCATATAGACCTTAAATTTGATAAGCCGAAGCAATATCACGCCATGTCTATTTCTTCGGGGTTGACAAGAATCAAATTTTGATGATTTCGAGTGGTGGTTATTGCCCCTTTTATAGACAAGATAATCGACTTAAATCAAGCATGTGACTCCATAAACCGATGGAGAAAAAGAAGATGCTAAAGTTATAGAATACTACTATTGGTAGTATTATTATATCTATAATAAAGTTATAGAATATTACTATTGGTAGTATTATATTATCTATAAAAACAAAATTAGTAAGAATTAAACAATCAATGACCGTGCTTCAATTGGTAGTATTATATTATCTATAAAAACAAAATTAGTAAGAATTAAACAATCAATGACCGTGCTTCAAGATTGAATCCACCATGCGATTTATGTTCAAATTATTTTTTATTAATAGCAACTTACAAATTTTGTCTCTCAAGTATTTTGAATGGCCAATGGCTATTGGTTCAAATGGCTATCCTAAGTAATAATTTTATCATGTGAACCACGAATGAGTTATTCCATGAATGTTGCTTTTGTCTTTTTATTCCATATAGATTCGTTGTTGTATTTCCAATATAAATATATAATACATCAAAAATTTTTAAGATTTCACATAATGGATATACAAAAACAACAATCAATGAAGCAAAGTTGCTGATCAAAGAACAATTTAGACACATAATGGATAGGGTTATTGGAATTTATCATTTCCTACTATTGGGTATTGTCCGTTGTCACTCTCAACTATCATTTTGACACCCATCACTCCCAACTTAATACTTTGTATGCTTTGTCACTCCAGTTGAGTAGTTTTTGGCTCCCCTTTTGTCTTTTAGGAGTAGATTCACCTGCAATCATTAGTAATTCACAAAGTGTTAGCCTAATATCACCAATAATACAAGTCAAACACTAAGAAATGTTCACATGCGGGGTGACACAACACACAAAGTATTAAGTTGGGAGTGGTGGGAGTCAAAGCGATAGTTGGGAGTGGCAGCAGCTAATACCCAATAATTGGGAGTGATATAATCCAATAACCCTAATGGATATACAAAAACAACAATCAATGTAGCAAAGTTGTTGATCACAGAACAATTTAGACACATAATGGATATACAAAAACAACAATCAATGAAGCAAAGTTGCTGATCAAAGAACAATTTAGAGATAGGTTTATAAGTTTTTTTACGCATATGAGCTAATTACACGAATAGTATAAGTGGTAACACAAGATGAATTTGATTCTGAAGGGGTATGGTCCCAAATCTCGCACCAGATTTGGCCACGAGAGACCATCACCTACTTTGTTACCCCTGTTAACAAGGATCAAATTGCCTTCGTGCGGGCAACACGCGAACCCAGTTTGATTTCCCACGTTAACAATACGAATTTGATTATGAAGGGGTATGGTCCCAAATCTCGCACCAGTCTTGGCCGCGAGAGACCATCACCTACTTTGTTACCCCTGTTAACAATGATCAACTTGCGCTCGTGCGGGCAACATGCGAACCCAGTTTGATATCCCACTTGGGAAATAAGGAGAATTCTTACCTTGTGTATGAAAATGGGTTTTCGTCACCACAAGGGATGTGGTAACCGCTGCGACTACCGCACATAGCAATGCGGCTCAAAACCGCATCCTGTAGTCCCACAAGTGGCACTGCCACTTTTGACTTCAGTGACAAAGCCAGCAAGTGGTCTGTCCGGGCATTGACGGCGGTTAGCTGCCCAACCCACATGCATGAAAAGCTGGCAGACGGACTGACAGCCGCAGCAGGACGTGGCATCACCTCAGGAAGCGTCCAACACTTCCGTGACCTACGCTTCTGACACACCTGGAAAAGGCTACGCATTGTCGATCTAGCCACTCAATTACCCTCATTCGCTCTTTAGCTATAAATACCCATCCCGGACCAAGTTTGAGGTAACGCTGATCTGCTCTCTCTCACATACTACTCAAACACACACTTTGCTCTCAAGAAAATAATGATTCTCACGCTAGAGAGTGGTAACAAGGAGCACCCCCACCCCCATCCTCCTTGTTACGAGTCACGGTGTGTTTCCTTGTGCAGGAGACAGGTGATGTGTACAAAATGCAACATATAAATTACATCAATAGAGGCATAAAACCAACCCGTTTTTAGTACTAATGTTGGAAAAGCGTGTTTCTTTCTTCCTTTTGAATTTACAGGACCAAACGAGCTTAAAAGAACAAAAGGAACAAGCAGCCAAAAACCAACATAAATACAAGAAGAAGGAATAACGTGACATGCCCGACCCCTCGGCAGTATCTCCCAAGATAAAAACAAGAAAACAAAAACTGGCCACGAGGCCGTGCCCAGCCAGGCGTGGGCCATGGTCATCCCTGACACAAGAAGACAAAGCCTGCAGAAGCTTCTATGCCCACCACGGGGCCGTGCCCAGCTCACCATGTGGTGTGGTCAACTCTTAGAATTGTAGAATCTTGATAGTACAACAAAGAGTTGACCACGGGGCCATGTCCAGAAGCCACGGGGTCATGTGGGGCCCTCTACTGACAGATGCAATAAATGAAGGAAGAGAAGAAGATGGTCACGGGCCGTGCCCAATGGACACGGGGCCGTGGCCGGGGCTCTGTTCTGACTATACAGAGGAGTGCTTGGTTCATTTCAAAGACATCCCTTGGCAAACCACTTCTCTCCCACTTTACCACCACTCCACCACCACTACAACACCAACACCCACCACCATCATCCATCTTTCATCTTTAGAATGTGTAGTAATCTCGGGATCCAAGATTGATTGTAAGAGTTCTTGTCAATCAAAGGCCATGCTTGGCTAATCTCTTACATCACTTGGTGAAGAAAAGTCTTTAATGTATTACTTTTGAGTTTTAATCTTTTGGCACTTTTTAATTGGGTATGTATTAATAACTTTAATAACTAGTTTCTTATGTTGAAAGCGAATTTTCCTAACCATTTCTTCATGATGTCATTGATTTGCTCATTCGTGTCTTTACGGTCTATATAAAGCGCGTTAACTACCTGGAAGGGGGTTAGGGGGTGGTTTGGTAAAGTTCTTGTCTCGTTCAGTGTATAGATCCTGCGAGGACTTGGTTCAAGCTTACTAGGACCTCCTTCAATGCCCCAAAGGTATTGGATGGCGGGGGTGCGAATAGCTTGAACCCCTCATATGTAAACTACTATTAAAACATTAAACCGGCTACTTAGGATTGTATCCTTGCTGACTCAAACCACTTAGTCAAGGGTAACGTCACCTTCAAAAGAGGGGCCTACCACTTTTCACATTAATAACTTATTTAATTGTCTTTCAATATTCCGACCCTTTGGGATTGTATCCCTGCTGACTCAAACCACTGGGTTGAGGGTAACGTTACCTTCAAAAGTGGGGCCTACTACTATAACTAAGATGATCTCTTAAAAAGTCTGAAAGTGCGAAAATCATCAAAGGGTACATTAAAGATGAGTTGGATCCAAGTGATTCTATCTTGTCTATTTATTTTTCATTTATTTATCTTTTAATTTTTAGATTTATTTTCATGTTTAAAAACTTTTCTCAAAAAATTAGATTGATTAGACGTTGACGATAAAACGGTATTAAAAGCCCTTGTGTCCTTGGACGACCTCGGTATCTTACCAACACAAAACTACGCTCGCGATAGGTGCACTTACCCTTGTGTGTGTTTAGTGTTAGTACAATATCGTGTTTTATAAATTTAAAACTTGACTAATGCGTAAAACGAACTTAAAATATTAATAAAATCATATCACGCTTCACGCACACCAAGTTTTTGGCGCCGTTGCCGGGGACAGAAGGATTTTGAGAAAGTTTAAAATCGACGGCCTAATTATATTTTTAGCATTTTTTTAATTTTTTTAGGATTTTTCTCATATTTTAGCAAATTCTGCACTTTCTGTAGAACGCAGCACGAGCCGTGCCCGGTCAGACACGGGGCCGTGTCCATCAACCTTACTGGCCATTTTTGTTTTCTGAGTTACAGAAGAGTGACCACGGGCCGTGGAGGTGCACCACGGAGCCATGCCGGCATCCCAAGTAACTGGGATCCAGAAAACAAGCAACTGTAACACGACCACGGGCCGTGGCCATTGACCACGGGGCCGTGGTAAAGGATTTGACCAACTTTTCTTTTTGTTTTGATAGCAGGACTTAGAACTCAATTGTTGGGCCTGAAATCTCTACGTAGTGCATGAGCTCCAGTTCCGATAAAGCCATAAAAGAACCTCTAGATGAACCCGAACGCTTTCTAAGAAAAAGACTAAAAGCCAAGAATCAAGATAAGGCTTCGGAGGATCGAATCCCGATGGCGGATCAACGTACCCTAATGGATTACCTACGACCTACGGTCGGTAACCTCGGAGCCGCCATCAATGCACTGAATGTCGATGCCAACAACTTCGAACTTCGGCCGCATTTGATCCAAATGCTCCAAAATTCCACAACATTCCATGGCCTACTCGATGAAGATCCCCATTTACATATTACCAACTTCTTGGAAATATGTGACACTTTCCGGATCAACGGAGCATCAAACGACGCCGCTCGCCTTCGAATGTTCCCATTTTCACTAAAAGACCGAGCCAAAGCTTGGCTCAACACCCTCCCAAGTGGATCGGTAAGCACTTGGGATGAACTTGCCAAAAATTTCTGTATAAGTATTTCCCACCCTCTAAAACCGCTAAATTAATGACTGAAATTAATACATCTTCACAAGAGGATGAGGAATCCTTACTTGAAACTTGAGAAAGATTCAAGGAGCTATTGAGAAAATGCCCTCATCATGGCCTCGCAGTGTGGCAACAAGTATCCACTTTCTATAATGGATTATTGCCACACATGAGACAAACACTCGACTCAAGCTTCGGGGGACTTCTAGATAATAAGCGCCCAAATGAAATCTATAATCAAATTGAGGAAATTGCTCTGAACAATTTTCAATGGCACACCCCCCGAGGTTCAAAATCTATTACCCCGGGCGCCCATAAAGTAGATGAGAACACTTCCTTACAAGCCCAAATCGAGGTCCTATCCTTAGAAATTTTAAAAATAGAAATGGCAAAAATGGCCTCGGTTATGGCTTGGGAGTGGTGTGGTGGGCCACATGAAAATTGGAGTTGTATGAAAGAAATGGAAACCCAAACGGAAGTGGTAAACTACATTGATAATCGACCTAGACCGTCAGGTCCCCCAACGGGTACCTACAACCAAGGTTGGCGTAACCACCCTAACCTTGTGTAACACCTCGCAAAATCATGTCCAATATAATAAAGACACGTGTCATAAACTTTAAACGTGTAACGAATTGTTTTCGAGGGACTAAAGTGGACAAACAAAGAAAGTATGTGTATAGAGGGATCAAATGTGTCATCATACCAAGCTCATGCCTTTGAATGACCTCATAAGATGTT
>JARYGA010052060.1:0-2500 GCA_030545235.1 Helianthus tuberosus | reverse complement strand
CACATGCCTCTCTACCCCAAGAGTACTACCACCCCCCTATATATACATTCTGCACAAAAAGTAAAGTGACAGGAACAGACATTAATTTTTTGAGAAATCATAATTTTTGAAGGCAAGCACGTGGTCAGCCACGCTTTCAGGTCGTCGTGCGGGAACAAGGGCAGCGTGCTGGGCAGCGTTCTAGGCAACATGCCATGATGTGGGGCGCTTCCAAGGCAGCATGGCTTGTTTACTAGGCAACATGCTGCAATGTGTGGGGCATCGATCGATTAACTAGCAAACATCGTTGTTGCTTGTAGGCATCGTGTGGGGCATTTACAAGGCATCGGGCTTGATTTATAGGCAACGGGGCTTGGGGAGACCGACGCCTTGCTTGTATAGGCTTTAAACCTCGCGTCTCGTGTGCTTCTATCATGCCCATGCTTGGGCACAGGGGTTGCTCAAGCCCCTGGTCTCCCCTATACATACATTTTGCACAAAAAGTAAAGTGACAGGAACAGACATTAATTTTTCGAGGAATCATAATTTTCGAGGTTTGCTGGTCGTCGAGGCAACGTGGGCAGGCAACGTGGGGGGGAGGGGCGCTTGGTGGGGGGGAGGGAGGGGAGAGGGGCGCTTGTTCTCAGTCATCGTTGGGGCATTTGGGCTGTTATGCGCGCCACCAGCCTCCTTTGGCTTGGGCGCTCTCGTACCTTGCCCGGGCATGGGCTGCTCAACACCCACCCCTCCCCTATATATACATTTTGCACAAAAAGCTAAGTGACAGGAACAAACATTAAATTTTTGAGGAATCATAATTTTTCAAAACCCCATCAAACGACGTCGGATTGGCATGAAATTTTGCGTGAGACCTCGGTAACGTGTTTTAAGGTGTTTGGATGAAAGAAATTCAGTTTTCGGGTCCCGAGGGCCCGTTGGCCCGGCTCGGTCGGCCCGTGACGCTTGTTTGACGTGGATTGTCCGTAACCCCATGAAAGAACGTCGGATCGTCCCGAAACTTTACGTGGCTGTTGTAGGGCCCAAGTAGGGTGGTTTCGGGTCACGGGCCGGTCTGATCGGGTCAAAACGTTGACTGGGCTCGGGTCGGGACCGAGCGCCCGTGTGGTTCAACCATAACCGTATCAAACGAGGTCGGAACGGCACCAAACTTCATGTGAGCCATCGGGACAAGTTGACGGTGGTCTTGGGAAAGAATAATCTGGATTCGGGCCCACGGGCCTGCGGGCCCGGTACGTTCGTTTTCTCGGGATTCTTCGTAACACCACCAAACGACGTCGTATAGCCACGAAAGCTGACACGGTTGTTCACGGGCATTCTTATGGTGGTATCGGGTCACGGCTTCACGTCTCGGGTCAACGTGTTGACCGGGCCATGTTCGGGCCCGATTTGTCGTTGGGCCTTGGTTCGGGCCCGTTGTGCTCGGATCGACACCAAACTTTGTACAGGTTGTTCACGGGCCATTCTTACGTGGTTTGCGAACAGGAGTTCACGTTCTCGGGTGAGGTCTTCATTTGGGCCTTGTTCGGGCCCGATGTGTCGTTGGGCCTTGGATCGGGCCCGTTGTACGTCGGATCGCCACGAAAGTTGACACCGTTGCTCGCGGACATTTTTATGGTGGTGTCGGGCCACGGCTTCACGTTTCGGGTCAACGTGTTGAACGGGCCTTGTTCGGGCCCGATGTCGTTGGGCCTTGGGTTGGGCCCGTTATGCTCGGATCGACACCAAACTTTGTGAAGTTGTTCACGGGACATTCTTACGTGGTTTGCGATCACGACTTCACGTTCTCGGGTCTGTTTTTTTATTGGGCCTTGTTCGGGCCCGATGTATCGTTGGGCCTTGGATCGTCCCAGTTGTACTCGTTTCGACACCAAACTTGACGTGGTTGTTGACCGGAGACCCCGATCGGGCCCGATGTGTTGACCGGAGACCTTGATCGGACCCGTTGTGTGGTTGGGCCTTGGATCGGGCCCGTTATACTCGTATCGACACCAAACTTTATACAGGCGTTCTTATCGGGTCACGACTTCATGTTCTCGGGTTAGGTCTTCGTTGGGCCTTGTTCGGGCCCGATGTGTCGTTGGGCCTGTTCGGGCCCGTTGTGGTTGGATCACCACGAATAAGTCACATGGATCCTGGTCGTTATTCCCGGTGGCCAGACATCTTGGACCTGTTGCCGGGTAACGTGTTGGAACGACGTGTGGCGTGTGTCAGGCCATTGGCATGTTAACAAGGCATCGTGCCTAGCTCACCAGTCATCGTCGCCCGTTCACTACGATAACCTCCTGTGGGCATGACGCTTGACCTGTTAACAAGGCATCGAGTTGGGACGATGTGGGGCTTGGGCAAGGCACTTGGCGTGTTAACAATGCACGGTGGCACTGCATGGCTATAACGATGTGGGTATTCGGCAAGGCACTGTGCCTGCTCACAAAGGCATCGTGGTCAGTTTACACGTCTAGCCTCTTTTTGCGTTTTTGCTAGCCACCCTTGCGAGGACCCC
>JARYGA010052059.1:0-42424 GCA_030545235.1 Helianthus tuberosus | reverse complement strand
GAAGTTTCATGCTGCGTTATGAATAAAGATGTCATCCATGGTTTTGAGGTTTGGGTTGGGTGTCTTATTCCTGGACGAGACACGTCTTCCAAACCTTGGTTTTATTTAATATCTTTTGATGAGTCCTTAGTGAACTCCTAAACAATTCGTATGGGTTGTAAAACTTGAATTTGAAGTCTACGTTTAAACAATGTTGTTGTGATGTTTTCAAACTTATTTAATGGATGACAAATCTATGGTTTTATCATATAGTTGTTGTTATGATTGAATGCAATTGTGTTAAGAAAGTCACACCATAATCACGCTTCCGCAAAAGTCAGGGTGTGACATATCATTAGCTACGAATTCAGGAGGAAGATATCCCTAAAACCGCTTTTCGTACTCACTAAGGCCAATATGAATTCGTGGTCATGCCCTTTGGTCTTACAAACGCACCCGCGGTCTTCATGGATTTGATGAACCGTGTGTGTAAACCCTTTCTTGATCACTTCGTTATCGTGTTCATCGATGATATCCGTATGTATTCGAAGTCGAAATCCGAACATGCGTAACATCTTCGTTTGGTACTCGAACTTCTACAAGGGAATCGCCTCTACGCCAAGTTCTCCAAGTGTGAATTTTGGCTTGGGAGGTTCAATTCCTCGGTCACATCGTCAACATTCAAGGTATTCACGTCGATCCCGCGAAGATTGAAGCAGTTAAGAGTTGGATTACACCGAAAACCCTGTCCGAAGTTCGTTCTTTTCTCGGATTGGCGGGTTATTACCGTCGATTTATCGCTGATTTCTCTAAAATCGCCTTTCCTCTTACCTCTCTAACGCATAAAGACAAGACTTTTGTTTAGGGAAACGAACAAGAGGATGCCTTTCAAACTCTTAAGCGTATGCTTTGCGACGCTCCCGTACTCGCGCTACCCGATGGAAACGACGACTTTGTTGTCTATTGCGATGCCTCTAACCTAGGTCTTGGTTGTGTTCTTATGCAGCGAGACAAGGTTATCGCATACGCGTCTCGTCAACTCAAGGTCCACTAGAAGAAGTACACAACCCACAATCTCGAACTCGGTGCAGTTGTTTTTGCGTTAAAGACTTGGCGACACTACCTGTATGGTACCAAGTGTACGGTCTTCACCGACCATAAGAGCCTACAACACATCTTGAACCAGAAAGAGCTGAATATCAACGCAGATGGATTGAACTTCTCAACGATTACGACTGTGAGATATGCTACCACCCAGGCAAAGCAAACGTCGTTGCCGACGCTCTCAACCGATGAAGCTATTTGCATAGTGTTCGTAATGTTCAAACCCAACACAACCTCGAAGCCCTCATTCGCTATGCTCAACACGCTTGTTTTCTCGAGAACACCTTGAAGGAAGAACGAGTACTCGGAACCGAAAACCAACTAGTGAATAAGCCCAATGGTATTTTTCACTATCTTGACTGCATTTGGATCCTTAGTCACAATAACCTTCGGGAGATATTGCTGACTGAAGCCCACAAGTCTCGATATTCCATTCATCCCGGTGCCGACAAGATGTACCAGGACCTCCGTGCCAGGTATTGGTGGCCAGGAATGAAGAAGGATATCGTGCTCTACGTTTCGAAATGCCTAACTTGCTCGAAAGTTAAGGCCGAACATCAACGACTGGTGTGTGCAAAGCTTGATATATTTTTATTGATATTTTAAGCCCATTTTACACATTAGTCAAGTTTTAAATTTATAAAACATGATATTCTACTAACACTAGACACACACTTGGGCAAGTGCACCCATCGTGAGCGTAGTATAGCGTTGATAAGATACCAAGGTCGTCCAAGGACACAAGAGGTTTTAGTACCGGTTTATCCTCAACGTCTAATCAATCTAAATTTTTGAGAAAAGGTTTAAAACATGAAAAATTAAAAACTAAAAAAGCAGAAATAAAAATAAAATAAAAACAGATAGACAAGATGAATCACTTGGATCCGACTCGCCTTTAATGTACCGTTTGATGATTTTCACACTTTCGGACTTTTTAAGAGATTATCTTAGTTATAGTAGTAGGCCCCTCTTTTGAAGGTGACGTTACCCTCAAGCCAGTGGTTTGAGTCAGCAAGGATACAATCCTAAAGGGTCGGAATATTGAAAGATAATTAATTAAGTTATTAATGAGAAAAGTGGTAGGCCCCTCCTTTGAAGGTGACGTTACCCTCGACTAAGTGGCTTGAGTCAGCAGGGATACAGTCCCAAGTAGCCGGTTTAATGTATTAATAGTAGTTTACATATGAGGGGATCAAGCTATTCGCACCCCCGCCATCCAATACCAGTGGGTATTGAAGGAGGTCCTAGTAAGCTTGACCCAGGTCCTTGCAGGATCTATACACTGAACAAGGCAAGAACCTTACTAAACCATTCCCTTAAACCCCGACCAGGTAGCCAACATGCCTCTATATAGACCGTAGAGACATGAATTGTGTAAATCTTTTACTTTATATAGACAGTAAAGTAATGCCAAGACTCCACTGACAAATGATAAAGAAAATTCACCTTCAACATAAGAAACTAGGTATGAAAGTCATTAATACAAAACCAAATAAAAAGTGCTGAAAGATTAAAAATCAAAAGTAATACATAAAAGACTTGTCTTCACCAAGTGATGTAAGAGGCTTAGCCAAACATGGCCTTTGATTGGCAAGAACTCTTACGATCAATCTTGGATCCCGAGACTACTACACACTCTAAAGACGGATGATGGATGATGGTGGTGGGTGTTGGTGGTGTAGTGGTGGTGGAGTGGTGGCAAAGTGGGAGAGTAGTGGTTTGCCAAGGGATGCCTTTGAAGTGAGCCAAGCACCCCTATTTATAGCCTACACAGAGCTCTGGCCATGGCCCCGTGTCCAGCGGGCACGCCCCCATGGCCAGCCTTTTTCTCTTCCTTCATTAAATGCATGTGTCAGCAGAGGGTTCCACACAGCCCATTGTCACACCCCGACCACGTAAAACAACAAAACGTGGCGGAAACGTCGGGGAGTGTTGTAACAGAATCATTGTTTCACAACCATGGATTAAACAATTTCGTTTTATTGAATTAAATGTATTACATTACATTGGGATTAGAAATAAAACATGAACAAATAGACTTTCATTGTTATTAAGTCACTAAGGCCTCGTCCATTCCTATGTTAGCGTACACAAATATCATCATCAATCATCATCAAACATCATCAACTATGGTACCTGAAACACACGTGAAAATACGTCAGCATAAAAATGCCGGCGAGTACATAGGTTTTATATGAGTGTCAGATTCATGGCTCATTTTACATGTTGCAATACTTATATAAAAACCTTGTTTTGAAAAGTATAGTATTGCGACATAATTAACCAACTCAAATCAAGTTGGTTATAATTTATAAAATCTCATAGCCATGATTCTTAACTCCAAAACATTTGTTTTATTAAATCAAATTGTAAAACATCTCGTAGAAACTCGTTAATAAAACTCGTATGGTTTATATTATTCAGAAAACATCATTGTATGACATCGTTTCAAAATCGTTTACCCAAGTGATCTAGATAACGCAACGATATATAATGTGTTAAAAGCACTTATATATAGGAAGTACCAGCGGCGTATCCACCATGCTTTTAACACATTACACCCGCCCCGTTACCTAATCACTTCCCTAACCCAATGGATCAAACAGTTACAAATGGTTCACATAAATCCAATGATTACAAATGGTTCACATACATCAAATGGTTACAAATGGTTCACATACATCCAATGATTACAAATGGTTCACATATATCCAATGATTACAAATGGTTCACATACATCCAACGATTACAAATGGTTCAAAACGTAAAACAATTGTGCTAGCATGTTAAGTGAACATACATAGCAAAACATAATGAAATCATGTACTAATAGTGTACTAATAAACATAGCAAGTATATGATATGAAAACATGGAAAGCATGAAAATAACAAGTAGGCACATGTGTTTCGCCCCAAAACGTTTGAAAAATAGTAAAAGGGGGGTCTATCTACTCACCTGAGGATGCTTAGAAGTCTTTAATAACTACCAAGCAAAGCTAAAGGGATCACGGAATCAAACGGCACCTAATATAGGTAACTACGTTAATAACCGGACCTAAATCGGGAGATCGGATAGAATGAGGTTTCGTAAACCAAATGAGTATAGGAACTCATGAAATATGGTTTAACAAAGCCTACATTCTAAAATGAAACCTATCCTAAGTGCTTATGACCCGTTACGACCCGTTTAGGTAGCTTACGCTACTTTAACGCGTCGTTCGCGTAAAACGCGTTCGGACCGCCTAACTAGTCCTATGATAAGTAATATATGCCCTAACATGTTTAATAATGTTGCCTAGTCAGTTTAGATGTCAAAATTTAGGTTACATATGCTTAAAATGAATTTATGCGCAAAAAGGGCATTTTGGTCATTTTCCTAAGGCATATAAATTACATATCATACAACTAACTAAACGAAGTGACCATAAGGTATAACCTCGGAAGGTTATTCCCTATACAACTATGGTCACCTAATGTGTTTGGTCGGATCCTAATGATCGACCAAACGGGTCGGGTTCGAAAGTATAAGCGATTGTTTAGATCGCTTACCTTACGACCCTATATAAGCACTAAACCTAAAGTGACGAGCTAAACATGTTAAAACATGTTTAACGAAGTTTGAAAATAGGTTTGATATCAAAACAAACGGTTTTGATACCTAAAAGTAGTTTGGTTACAAAATACGCAAGAACACGCATTTTGGCCGAAACTACGACTCGTCACTAAGCCTAGATAACGTGGTAATCAGTAGGTATAGTCACAAGAGACTAAAACCATCGTGATTACGCTCACGTTATGAAGTTCAAATGAACTTCATGTTGACCATAAACTGGTCAATGCAGAAAGTCAAATGTAGTTTGACTTTCACGCTAAAACGCGTAAAAGAACGAAAGAGGACTTACAACGGGTCCAAGAATGGAAGCTTTGATCCGAATATTCTAAGGTATGAAGTGATAACACATCAACTTAGAGAACAAATTCAGATCAAAGGTGTGAGTTTGAGAGTGAAGTGGGTGGGGGTATTTATAGATTTCATAGAACCGTTAAGATCGTTTCTTGAAACCCAAGCTTTGATCTAGGTCGTACACTTGCACCCATTGTTTTCTAAAACCATGGGAGCCCCTAATATGAGTCCATAGTATCATAAAAACCATTAAATACCAGCCCATAGGGTGCAAAACCATGGGTTAAAACCATCAAAATCTCAAAAATGGACCAAGTTCAATGTATCTGCCAGAAATTTCAAAAATGGTCCCTGCACTTGTAAAACTTGATTTTTTTGCACTTTTAAGCCCCGTTAAGCCCATTTCAAGGCTCTAAAATAAAGTTAAAGTATAGGGAACTAAAAATATGCTCAAAAACATCTCAGATGTCGGTTCGTTTGGTCGTACGGTTGTGTTGTTCGGTTAATTATGACGGAAATCGTAATGAACGCAAAAACGATCCAAATTACGCGACGAATGGAATTTTATCATGCCAATCACTAAAATAAAATATTTTAATAATTACATAAATTTTTGGATGTCCGGATATATTCAGGATGTAAGATATGCGCGAAAATGCAAACTTATGCACTTTTGACGCTTTTAGTCTCTATTGATCAAATAAGTTTATTTTAGCATACCGAACCCCTCAAAGCCCATTTCTAAGCTATGTAAAGGATATTTAGGGTATGTTTAACTTATGATCAAGTTATGGAATGTTCGTTACAGTACGAATCGGCATACTTTCGCAGTTTGTCGAAATTAGTCCCTGTAAGCGAATAAACTTGATTTCGCCACACCAAACCCTCCAAATCTTATTTCTAAGTTATGTAAACGTTATTTAAGGTATGTTAAGCCTATTTAACTGTTCCGGAGTGTTCGTTGCATTAAACTGGTTATATTTACTCATCAGTGCGCGTATAACCTTCCAGAAAGCGATTTAAAGCTTGAAATCGAACATGAATTGATATGTGCAAACAATACACGTATTTTTACAAATCCCAAGTATGAAACACAATATTTCATAAATTTGGTATTTGTTTGATGGTCGCAGAGGCACAGGTGTCACAGTCTCCCCTACTTTAGGAAATTTCATCCCGAAATTTATTCGTAGGAGTTTGTCTGTGACGCTGTGTTAAATAATTGCCTTGCATGGAATCTAGGGTGTTTATATATTTGCGTAGAATAACCCATCAAAGATTATGCAAGGCATAATCCTGTCATTTCTCTCAACGGGCAATCTTTAAAAATGAAAATGAAGGAAAAATCAAGGATATTCATTTCCCTCGATGGATATTCTTCAGAAACGAAAATGAACGAATAATCAAGAATATTCATTTCCCTCGATGGATATTCTTCAGAAAAAAAATGAACGGAATGAGTCATTTTCCTCAATGGGTATTCTTCAGAAACGGAAATGAAGGAAAATCAAGAATATTCATTTCCCTCGATGGATATTCTTCAGCGATGAAAATGAACGGAATGAGTTATTTTCCTCAATGGGTATTCTTCAGAAACGGAAATGAAGGAAAAATCAAGAATATTCATTTCCCTCGATGGATATTCTTCAGAAACGAAAATGAACGGAATGAGTCATTTTCCTCAATGGGTATTCTTCAGAAACGGAAATGAAGGAAAAAAGAAAAATCAGGGATATTCATTTCTGTCACACCCCGACCGCGTAAAACAACAAATCGCAGCGGAATCGTCGGGGAGTGTTGTAACAGAATCATTGTTTCAAAACACACGGAAGTTTGAAGTTTCGTTTTATTAAACATTAAATATTTACATCATCTGGAAAATCTAAATAAACAAGTTAAACATAGTCTATCATTGTTATTAAGTCACTAAGGCCTTGTCCAGTCCTATGTGAGCATGCATCCTAGCAATCAACATCATCCAACAACACCTGAAACATATGTGAAAACAAAGTCAGTAAAGAAATGTTGGCGAGTACATAGGTTTTTGAGAGTGTCGGATTCATGGCTAGTTTACATGTTGCAATACTTAATTAAAAACCTTGTTTTGAAAAGTGTAGTATTGCGACATAATTAACCAACTCAAATCAAGTTGGTTACAATTTATAAAATCTCGTAGCCATGATTCTTAACCCAAAACATTTATTTATTTAAATCAAATTGTAAAACATCTCATAAAAACTTGTTAATAATTCTCGTTAATAAATCTCGTTAATAAAACTCGTTAATAAATCTCGTTAATAAAACTCGTTAATAAATCTCGTTAATAAAACTCGTTAATAAATTTCGTTAATAAAACTCGTTAATAAATCTTGTTAATAAAACTCGTATGGTTTATATCATTTCGAAAACCTCGTTTGTGTGACATCGTTTCAAAATCGTTTACCCAAGTGAACTAAATAACGCCACGGTATGTAATACGATGAAAACACTTATATATAGGAAGTACCAACGGTGTATCCACCATGCTTTCATCAGATTACACCCGTCCCGTTATCTAAACACTAACCAAAAACCAACCGTTTACCCAAATCGTTTAATTCGTTAAAAATCACTTTAGTCGTTTAAATCATTCTCGTTTTAAATTGTGAAAACTACTTTTGATTGTCTCGCTAATAACATCCAAACCTTCGCAACTCGTCTATCGCTTCTCGCATTAATAAACCACCAAAGGGTAAATTAACAATCACAGATTCAGTCGTTACCCACCTAACCCACACATAACCATGGGTGCAGTCTGATAACGGGATTTGTCAGATCCTATGGTACCATAACCTAATACTGGTCGATTCGGCCAAAACTAATGGATATTATTCGTTATGTAAATACAATCAACAAGTTTGTTTACTTTATCAAAATCGTTATAAATTTTGTATAAACCATAACATTTATTTTTGAAACCATCGTTAAAACCTCGAAAACATTTAGCACATATGAATCACCCAAACACAATTGAAAACAGTAAAATAGGGGAACTATGTACTCACCTGAGAATGCTTAGAGGTCTTGAACAACAACCAAGCAAAGCTAGAGGGAGCACAGAATCAATCGGCAATCTAATACTATATAAATAAACCGGACCTAAGTCGGAAGATCGGATAGGATGAGGTTTTGTAAACCAAATGAGTATTGGAACTCATATGACATGGTTTAACAAAGTCTACATTCTAAATCGAAACCTAACCTAAGTGCTTTCGACCCATTGTGACCCATTAAGATAGCTTACGCTACTTTAACGTGTCGTTCGCGCAAAAGCGCGTTCGAGACGTCTAACTAGTCCTATGACAAGCATTATATGCCTAAACATGATTAAATATGTTGCATAATCAATTAAGTGACAAAAGTTTGTGTTACATATGCTTAATTACCAATTATGCATGAAAAGGGCATTTTGTTCATTTACCTAAGGCATATAAACTACCTATCATACAACTAATTAAACCTAAGTGACCATAAGGTATAACCTCGGAAGGTTATTCCCTATGCAACTATGGTCACTAAACATGTTTGGTCGGATCCTAATGATCGACCAAACGGGTCGTGTTCGAAAGTCTAAGCGGGTGTTTAGTCCGCTTGACTGACGACTCTACACAAGCACTAAACTAAAAAGTGACGAGCTAAACATGTTAAAACATGTTTAGTTAAGTTAGAAAACAGTTTTGGTATCAAAACAAACGGTTTTGATACCTAAAAGTAGTTTGGTTACAAAATACGCGAGAAAACGCATTTTGGCCGAAACTACGACTCGTCACTGAGCCTAGATAACATGTTAATCAGTAGGTATAGTCACTAGGGACTATAACCATCGTGATTACGCTCACGTTATGAAGTTCAAACGAACTTCGCATTGACCATAAACTGGTCAATGCAGAAACTCAAACGCAGTTTGACTTTCAGACTCGAAAAGCGATAAGAGAACGAAAGAGTACTTACAAAAGGTCCCCGCAAGCTATGATCTGATTTACTCTCAGGTATGAAGCATAAACTTCAACTTAGAGAGCCAAAATCAGATCAATTAGGCTTTGGGAGTGAAAAGGGGTGGGTATTTATAGGAATTCAAGAACCGTTAGGATCATTTCTCGAATATTGAGCTTTGATCTAAGCCATACAAGTGGGCACATAGTATTTGAATACCATGGACACTTGAAAACCATCAAAATTGGCCCCTAGATTGATCAAATCCATGTGCAAAAGGCCTGGAAACCAGCTGCTGTTTCAAAAAACAGTTTTCTGTTACTGGGTAACTCACACGGCCCGCATAAGCCAAACACATACACTCACGCGGCCCGCCTGGGCATAGTTTCCAGAAATGTCAGAAATGGCCCCTGCACTTCAGAAACTTGGATTTGATGCATTTTTGGGACGTTTAAGCCCCGTTAACCTCATTTCAAGGCTCTAAAATGAAGTTAAAGTGTAGGGAACTCAAAAAATGCTCAAAAATATCTCGGATGTCGGTTCGTTTGGTCGTACGGTTGCGTTGTTCGGATAATTACGACGGGAGTCGTAACGAACGCAAAAACGATCCAAATTAAGCGACGAATGGAATTTTATTATGCCAAACACTAAATTAAAATATTTTAATGATTACATAAATTTTTGGATGTCCGGATATATTCAGAACGTAAGATATGCGCGAAAATGCAAACTTATGCACTTTTTGACGCTTTTAGTCCCTATTGATCAATAAAGTTTGTTTTAGCATACCGAACCCCTCAAAGCCTATTTCTAAGCTATTTAAAGGATATTTAGGGTATGTTTAACTTATGATCAAGTTCTGGAATGTTCGTTACAGTAAGAATCGGCATACTTTCACAGTTTGTTGAAACTAGTCCCTGTAAGCGAATAAACTTGATTTCGGCATACCAAACCATCCAAAACATTATTTCTAAGTTATGTAAAGGTTATTTAAGGTATGTTAAGCGTATTTTACTATCCCGGAGTGTTTGTTGCATTAAACTGATTACGTTTACGCATCAATTCGCATATAACTTTCCAGAAAGCGATTTAGAGCTCGAAATCGAACAAGAATTGATATGTGCAGAGGATACACATATTTATACAAATCCCAAGTATGAAACACAACATTTCATTGATTTGGTATTTGTTCGATGGTCGTGGAGGCACAGATGTCACAGTCTCCCCTACTTCAGGAAATTTCGTCCCGAAATTTAATTTAGAGGAAACTTGTGAGAGCTTGAAACATGAAGTCGAAAAGATAAAACAACACTGGTTAGGGTTCTGAACTTCTAATAACTTTAAATAACATTATGCTTGCAATGTAAGAGGGACACTTATATACAAGTATATAAAGCGCCATTGGTGCGTCCACCGTACCTCCATTACATTGTTCACGTTTCGTTATTGTTGTCACTATTGGTTCTTACACATGATAAATCTTACTGTGGTTTTCCGTGCACTGAATTTTTATAATTATGCACACGTCCATAATTACGTAATTCCTTGCATAGTCTACACAATGCATTTGATAATGTGCAGGGGAAAACCAAATGAACGAACCTGTGATGAGTGTGACTGGACCACCATAGGGTCCTTTCAGCTGTATCATCACATGCCATTCCTAACCAGATTCTGAATCAATCTTTAACTAGACCACTCAAGGGTCTCTTTTCGAACCATGGAATGGTACTATATATTCCAAGGGTCTTAACTACCACGTAGAAGCCCATTAAGGATTTAAGGTAGTACCTTTTGAATATCCTACTATGAATCCCTCATATGAAGATATGGAAGATTCTATGAGGATTTGGATAACGAAAATCGGATCACACAAAAACATAAAGGAGAACACATAAACACATAATCACATAATCGCATAATTGATTAATTTGTCCTTTAATTTATTATCTTTGGACACGGGTGTTTAAAGCACACCAGAAATCTAATCCGTGGATTTCATTTGGCACTTTAAACATTTCAAGAATCTAACTATGAAGATAGGAAGATCTTAATAGGAATTCGGTTTTGTCCTTATTGAATCGTAATGTACGTATTAAAGCATACAATGAATTCAATTAAGGACTCCGATTTGAGCGATAATCATCCACAAGGATCCTTAAAATAGGGAAACCCATCACCTTTCGTTTCGAGTTTAAGCTCAAGTTGAAGTGGTAGCTCATATTTCAATAAGCCTTCAATTACACAAGATCGTTGTGCTTGAAGGACACAAGATTGAATATCAGACAGATTTTGAACAGAATGAAGCTTGACTCGCTCCTTTTGACTAAGCGCATCGGCTACGATATTCGCCTTACCAGGAAGGTAGCGAATCACGCAATCGTAATCGTTCAAGGGCTCAACCCATTGTCGTTGCCTCATGTTCAGCTCCTTTTGATTAATAATGTGCTGGAGACTTTTGTGGTCTTGTGAAAACCACACACTTCGTTCCATAGAGGTAGTGTCTCCAGATTTTGAGAGCAAATACCACAACACCTAACTCAAGGTCATGAGTTGTGTAGTTTTTTTCGTGAACTTTCAACTATCTTGACGTATATGCTATGGCTTTACCTCATTACATAAGAACATAACCAAGGCCTAGATTCGACGCGTCATAAACGACAATGAAATCATCGTTTCCATTGGGCAAGGACAAAACAGGAGCATCACGTAGCTTCCGTTTCAGCGTTTGGAACGCTTCTTCTTGCTTAGATCCCCACTCCAAAGGCTTATTCTTCTGAGTCAAAGCAGTGAGTGGCACCGCAATCTTCGAGAAGTTTGAAATAAAACGACGATAATAACCAGCGAGACCAAGAAAAGAACGAATTTCTGTAGGTGTCGTTGGTGTATTCCAATCCTTAATTGCAGAAAACTCGGATGGATCCACATGAATACCCTGCTCGTTGACTATATGACCCAAAAACTGAACTTCTTTAAGCCAGAATTCACACTTGGAGAATTTAGCAAAAAGTTGTTCCTTCTTCAGGAGTTCCAATGTCAAACGAAGGTCTTGCTCGTGATCGGCTCGAGACTTTGAATAAATTAGAATATCGTCGATGAACACAATGACGAACTTGTCTAAATAAGGTTTACAGACCCTATTCATTAAGTCCATGAAGATAGCTGGGGCATTCGTCAAACCAAAAGGCATGACAGTGAACTTGTAATGCCCATATCTTGTGCGGAAGGCAGTTTTGGGAATATCTTCCTCGAGGACATGACGTTGATGATACCCAGAACGCAGATCGATCTTGGAAAAGCATGAAGCCCCTTGCAGTTGATCAAAGAGATCATCGATTCGAGGCAGGGGATATCGATTCTTGATGGTAAGCTTATTAAGCTCACGATAATCGATACATATTCGAAAAAGATCCATCTTTCTTTTTCACAAAGAGGACAGGAGCTCCCCAAGGCGAAAAGCTCGAACGGATGAATCCTTTACCAGATAACTCTTGCATCTCCGACGGTGTAAGACGTTAAGTAGCTTTCGCAATCGGGTTGGCATTAGGTACAAGGTCAATATGAAACTTGACTTGACGAACTGGAGGTAAACCAGGCAGTTCATCAGGAAACACCTCTGGATAATCCCGAACAATCGGAATATCCTGAATACTCTTGCTCTTGCCTTTCTCCTCGGTGACATGTGCCATAAAAGCAACATATCCTTTTCGCAAATAACTTTGGGCTTTTGTACACGACATAAGCTTCAATCCACCTGAAGGTTTCTCGCCACGAACTTCCAGAACATCGCCAGACGAAAGAGGGATACGAACAATCTTATCGAAACAAATCACCTCAGCATGATGTTTGGTTAACCAATCCATCCCCATGATAATATCGAAGCTCCCAAGTTGCATCGGTGTGAGGTCAATAGGAAAAAGGTGATTATCAAAGTTAAATTGACAGTCGCAAATAACAGAATTGAGTACAAGAGGTTTACCAAAAGCAACTTCGACAGATAATATCGAAGCTCCGATATTGAAAACTTAAAGGGTTTAAAACCTTACAATAAATCATCCTAGAACAGATGATTGGTTTTCAAAGCGGATTCAAAATTTGTGTTCTTGTTGTGGTTGTCGCCTAAGGATAGGTGACGGTATTGTTTTATGACTAAACGCAAGTAATCTCGCGTTAGGGTCCGAGGAAGGTTATAGACTAGGCCAAAGCATTACTAATAACCTAATTCCCTATAACCATGAGCTCTGATACCAACTTTTCTGTCACACCCCGACCGTGTAAAACAACAAATCGTGGCGGAATCGTCGGGGAGTGTTGTAACAGAATCATTGTTTCAAAACACACGGAAGTTTGAAGTTTCGTTTTATTAAACATTAAATATTTACATCGTCCGGAAAATCTAAATAAACAAGTTAAACATAGTCTATCATTGTTATTAAGTCACTAAGGCCTTGTCTAGTACTATGTGAGCATGCATCCTAGCAATCAACATCATCCAACAACACCTGAAACATATGTGAAAACAAAGTCAGCAAAGAAATGCTGGCGAGTACATAGGTTTACAAAAACCCAAACTTGAAAAAGGTATACCAATTTTGGAATATTATCCAGAAGAACCACTAGATTACCAAGTAAATCTAAGAAACTTAGATAACCACATAGAAAATATAAAATATAAGTTAAGACAGTGTTATACGGATAATCCATTACAATTTTGCAATAAAAATCAAATAACAGCAAAATTAGAAATGAAAGACAAAGATAAAGAAATTAGAGTAAAGCCTATGAGATATAATCCAGAAGACCGAAAAGAATTTAGCTCCCAGATAAAAGAGCTCCTGGATTTAAAATTAATCAAAGCTAGCCATAGCCCTCATAGTTCTCCTGCATTCATGGTAAGAAAACATGCAGAAATTAAGAGAGGTAAGCCTAGGATGGTAATAAATTATAAAAAATTAAATGATAATACTGTTTTTGATGGATATTTTTTACCTCATAAAGAAAGTCTAATAAATTGGACAAGAAATAAGAAGATATTTTCTAAGTTTGATTGTAAAAGTGGATTTTGGCAAATAAAAATGCATCCTGATAGTATTGGATACACCGCTTTTTCTACTCCTCAAGGGCAATATGAATGGCTTGTAATGCCTTTTGGATTAAAAAATGCACCACAAATATTCCAAAGGAAAATGGATATAATATTCAAAGATTATGATTTTATTTTTGTTTACATAGATGATATTTTAATTTTATCAGACAATGTTAATTTGCATCTAAAACATCTTGATATTTTTGCAGATTTATGTATAAAACATGGGTTAGCCTTATCCGAAAAGAAAACTAGTCTATTACAAGAGAAAATAGACTTTTTAGGGATGAAAATAGATGGAAAGGGAATAGAACTCCAAAGTCACATTCTTGAAAAAATTACAGCCTTTCCTAATAAGTTAGAGTGTCGGATTCATGGCTAGTTTACATGTTGCAATACTTAATTAAAAACCTTGTTTTGAAAAGTGTAGTATTACGACATAATTAACCAACTCAAATCAAGTTGGTTACAATTTATAAAATCTCGTAGCCATGATTCTTAACCCAAAACATTTATTTATTTAAATCAAATTGTAAAACATCTCATAAAAACTTGTTAATAATTCTCATTAATAAATCTCGTTAATAAAACTCGTTAATAAATCTCGTTAATAAAACTCGTTAATAAATCTCGTTAATAAAACTCGTTAATAAATCTCGTTAATAAAACTCGTTAATAAATTTCGTTAATAAAACTCGTTAATAAATCTCGTTAATAAAACTCGTATGGTTTATATCATTTCGAAAACCTCGTTTGTGTGACATCGTTTCAAAATCGTTTACCCAAGTGAACTAAATAACGCCACGGTATGTAATACGATGAAAACACTTATATATAGGAAGTACCTGCGGCGTATCCACCATGCTTTCATCACATTACACCCATCCCGTTATCTAAACACTAACCAAAAACCAATCGTTTACCCAAATCGTTTAATTCATTAAAAATCGCTTTAGTCGTTTAAATCATTCTCGTTTTAAATCGTAAAAACTACTTTTGATTGTCTCGCTAATAACATCCAAACCTTCGCAACTCGCCTATCGCTTCTCGCATTAAAGGGTAAATTAACAATCACAGATTCAGTCGTTACCCACCTAACCCACACATAACCATGGGTGCAGTCTGATAACGGGATTTGTCAGATCCTATGGTACCATAACCTAATACTGGTCGGTTCGGCCAAAACTAATGGATATTATTCGTTATGAAAATACAATCAACAAGTTTGTTTACTTTATCAAAATCGTTATAAATTTTGTATAAACCATAACATTTATTTTTGAAACCATCGTTAAAACCTCGAAAACATTTAGCACATATGAATCACCCCAAAACAATTGAAAACAGTAAAATAGGGGAACTATGTACTCACCTGAGAATGTTTAGAGGTCTTGAACAACAACCAAGCAAAGCTAGAGGGAGCACGGAATCAATCGGCAACCTAATACTATATAAATAAACCGGACCTAAGTCGGAAGATGGGATAGGATGAGGTTTTGTAAACCAAATGAGTATTGGAACTCATATGACATGGTTTAACAAAGTGTACATTCTAAATCGAAACCTAACCTAAGTGCTTTCGACCCATTGTGACCCATTAAGGTAGCTTACGCTACTTTAACGTGTCGTTCGCGCAAAAGCGCGTTCGAGACGTCTAACTAGTCCTATGACAAGTATTATATGCCTAAACATGATTAAATATGTTGCATAATCAATTAAGTGACAAAAGTTTGTGTTACATATGTGTAGGATCGTTTTACCGACCAAACGAGTCGATCAGAAGAGTTCTTAGACAGAATCAGAGGCGGAATTCATTGATTAAGTCTTCGTTTAGCTTGTATAACACAAGAATTACTATTAACTGTCTTGTTTATTAATCTGATAACAATTTACAGGCCAGAGACACTTCGACAGCACTTCGGCGTCGGAATCTAATTTTGTACGGAATAACATGATCAAGCACCTATTTATAGCCAACTAATTTCGCATGAAATAGCCAACATGCTATTTCGTACGAAATAACCCAATGCTATTTCGTGCGAAATTACATTCACATATGTTTTCTCGAACTTCGTGCCTTGATCTTTCAACTCTAATCCAAGACTCGAACGAAGACGAAGTAGTCGACAGACGTATGCACCAACAGACTCCCCCTCGGATGTTGACGAAGTCTTTGGTATGAGTCTTCAACATGACGACTCTTCAGTCTTGATTAGACTTCTCGTACTTCAGGAACTTCTCCTGGCTTTCCGTAGCAACAGGATCAGAAACCTGATTTCTTTGTCTTCAGACTCCCCCTTTCACTCAGCTGGGATCGCAGTCTGGAATTCTTTATCAGTAGCTTAGAATCGAAAACCTGGAATTAGACATCAGGAATTGAAACCTAGCTCTTTCAACATTTTCTGCACAAAAATTCTTCTCAAAACATAAGTTTTTACTTAAATCAATAAGAAAAACTTATTTTTTGAAATCACTTCAATCATCAATTATACAAACAATCAATCCAAACCAAAATTCATCATGTTTAGCACTTGGAACTTTGAAAATCAGCTTTCCAAAATCAGTTGTCGAAAATCTTTTTGTATTTTTCAAAATTTATGCTAAAACACTCCTAAAATCTTTTTGGATTTTGAAATTAATGAAATGCAATAAAGAAATAAGTACAAGACACTATTTTTGTGAGTTTGTGCAAGAGGGTCATATAAGTTTTTGAGACAAATCACAAGCACCGTTAAGCTTTAAACATTTTAAGTTCTAAACGATTCACGTTGATTGACGATATAGTTGTCCTCTTAAACTCAATCTAAAAACTTTCGAAATGCTTTTCGATACGTTAAGGTACATTAATTTTGCACTAAAATCTTATGGGCCCCACGATCTCAGCATATCCCCTCATCATGCAATACACTAACTCAAGTAATGCCTTTAAACTTTTATCAACTGTGATATGTGCGAAAACAACGCAGAATGTTTAAACATTAACAATCAGGTCGATATTTCGATACGCAGAGAAAGTCCAATGTTTAAACAAAATAAGAAATAAAAACAAGTTGAAATTGTTTAGACTTTAACCACCAGTTCGATACTCCCGTATACGCAGAGGTGATCCAAAGCTTAAACGAAGCACCAAAGAAAATAAAGCAGAACGTTTAAGCACTAACATCCAGGTCGATACTCACATATACGCAGAGGATGTCCAATGCTTAAACAAAATAAAAAAAAATAAAACAAGTTTAAATCTTTGCAAAATGAAATACACAATCACAGTGATTTTATCAGTAAGTTGTGAAAATTCACAGACTTAACCAGTTTTATGTCTTTCGACAATCAGCGATTACCGAGTAGGCACACAATCAAGAAGGACAAAACTAAGTATTATGCTTTCAACCATGTTTCCCACTAGAACTAGACTTTTTCATTTAAGTTTGTATCGTTATCGCAAATCTACTAGTCTAGCTGAGCCTATCGTCACATCTTTAGTGAGACCGTTTATCACATTTTAATTTTTCATTTCTTTAGCATGCTGTGATAGTCCACTGATTTTCTATCATTTCCTCTTTTCTCAACAAAACTCATTTTTGCTTTTTCAATGTTTTTAACATTTTCAAATTTTCTAATTTTTTTTTTACTCCCCCTAAAATCAAAATATGTTTCAATTTTGATTTTCTGGGAAAATTTGAAAACAAACTATACAAGTAAAATGACAAACTGATATCGAATTGCTTCAATTTGCCATCTATTGTGCATAAACAATCAGAACTCCCCCTTACAACAAACTATTTTCCCATAATGATTTCAAAACACTTAAGTTTTTTTAATCAAAATGGTTTTTCAGAAAAAAATAGTTTTGTTGTTTTCATAAACCACTTGTAGGTTAGGGGTTCAACTCATCACTTTGTTCATCTTTAACCTCTTAAAATTTTTTAACATTTTTCGATTCAATCACCACCACTTGTAGGAAAGATAAATCAAGTACAACTTAATATCCCTGATTAATCTTGTAGATCGAAATATCACAAATGTGAATTTCTTAAGAAAGATGCCGAATCCTGCTGCACTCTTACCAACCTAGAAGCTCCAGCAAGTCAGGTTTTTCATTTAAACAGATCCACCCAAGCCTGACGAACCTTTGGTGTTTTTGAGTGATCGTCACTCGGTTTCTTTTCAATTTTCTGTTTTAATTTTTTGTTTGACAATGATGGAAAATTTTCATCATCCATTGTCTTAACGGAATTATCACCTTTTTCCTCAACAAATGGCTCCTCTGGCTTTGACGAACCAGATTCATCGCCTGATCGTGGCTTGTCTGAGTTTGATAAGTCAGATTCATCGCCAAAACGTGGCTCCTTTGTTTCCGAAGAAACAAACTCAATGCTAGAAAGTGAAAATTTCACTTTCTTTGATTTGTTAATCGTTTGATTAAACACTTTTTCTTTCTTTAATATCCTTTTTGTCCTCAGATTTGTATCTGATGAATCCGTTTTACTTGACTGATCAGTCTTTGAAGAGCAAAACGATTTATCAGAACTGTTATCTATTTTTCCGATTGTATCCGAGGACAAAATCCTTTCGAAATACTCTCGTGCTTTTTTCTTTTTCTTTCTCAGTCTGTCTTTCTGCCCTTGTGAAAGCTTTACTTTTTTTTCTAGAACTTTCTCTTCTTTGGGCTTTTCTTCGACTTTGACTGATTTCTTTGCCATTTTCTGAGATTCAGCCCTCGATCTTCCCTTTGATCTCATTGGGCAATCTCTTGCAATGCGTCCTTTGATTTGACATTCAAAACATCTTCTTGTCTCAAAACTCTGACTTTGGCAATTAATAGCAATGTGTCCTTGATAACCAAATTTGTAACACACTCTGTTATCATACCATTCACCACCTTCAAACCAAACACAAAGATCGTGACATTTCTTGGCCTTGTGGTAGTCATTTCTCCTCTTGTAAGTTGAGTTTGTCCTTTGAGCACTGTGGTCAAACCTGCACCACTTATTACCAACACTTTTTGAGTTTTGATTTTCAAATTTTTGTGATTTTTTATCATGATTGGATGATTGAACTGATGATCTTTTATTTTCTTTTTGAAAACTTTTCAAATTTTTACCCTTTTGTTTTTGTTCCACATTCTTCTTCAAAGGTTTTTGCGTTGAGCATTCACCTTTTTCAGTAGACTGTAGAACAGTTTCTTGAAATTTTTCTTTTAATTTCAGAAACAATTTCTTTTTCTCATTTTCATCATCAGTTTTATCATCACAATCTTCAATTTTGACATTGTCAAAATTTGTGACATTGTCACTTATTGGAACTGAATTGATCGGTTTTGGACAAATATAATCTGGTACTGATGACGAAGTTACAAAACCTTTCAATTTATTCTCTAACTCCTTGATTTTATTTCTATCAATTTCAGCTTCATTCTCAAGACGAATGATTTTCTGGAGATGAGAATTTATTGCAATCTGTTTTTCAATATTATTTTTAAAAATAACAGACTTTTCATCTTCTAAAATCTTTATTTGACTTTGAAAATCTTTTTCAATTTTTAATTTTTCATTTTCAAACATTTTTATTTTATTTTCAAAGTCTTTTTCTTTTTCTTCCAAAATTTTGTTTTCCAATGTCAAACTCTCCACTTCTTTTAAGAGTTTGACATTTTCTGCTTCAGATATGTCACATTTTGAACATTTCTCTGGCATCTTTTCATCATCAGCTTTCTTCTCAATCTTGAAAGCTGGAATTTCTTCAACCTGTTCTTTTATCACTTGAACTTTTTCTTCAGGTTTAACTTCATCATTTTGTGACAACCCAGTTGTCTCATCTTGTTCAGATGTTTCTGGATGAATACTGTCAACCTGTTTATTCTCAGATTTTACACTTTCCTCCACATTTGCTGCTTCATGATTCTTCATTTTTGCAGCTTGTTTATTTTTAAGCTTTTCCAGTGTACCTGCATAAAACATATTAAACAATTCAGGTGCAAACACTCCTTTATAATATTCAAGTTTTTCAATTTCTTCACTGTCATCGTCACTTTCTTCATCTGATGAGTGATCAAACACTGGAGCTTTTTCTGAAACAATTTCTAAATTATTTTCAGCTTTTTCTGAATCAATTTCTAAACCCTTTTCAACTTTATCTAAAACAATTTCTGAATCCCTTTTTATTGAAACTGGTTCTCTTGAAATTGATTCTTTTAAAACTGGTTCTTCTTCAATCTTAAAATAACTCTCTTCTTGAGATACATAGAGATACAATGCAATATCTTCTTCAGTTTCCATGTTTCAGTAACAGGTTTCACAACATCAGTCACTTTCAAACGAAATCAGCTCTTCAAACGAAATCTCTTCAAGCGAAATATCTAGTTCAAATGAAATATCCTGCAAGACAATTTTCAAGCGAAATACCAACACAAATGAAATCAGAAGTTTCACACGAATAGTATTTTCAAGCGAAATTACGAAGCGAAATATAATTTCGTGCGAAATCAGCTTATATTCAAACGAAATCAAGCCAATTTGGTGCGAAATAGTAATTTCGTATGAAATCCTCAAACGAAATCTGATTTCGTGTGAAATTACCCTCAATTTTCAAGCGAAATCAACCACAGAATTTAATTTCGCACGAAATTAAGATGCTATTTCATACGAAATTAAGCTGATGGCATCATGTCGGCCAAACTTTTGTCAAATTGATCAGGTTTTAGCTCGATTTTAGGTCTAATTCTCTCAAGGCTTTGTTAAAGCACTGTTTCGCATATAATGTGTGAAATTCAAACCATTTTATCCGTTAAAACTTGTTCAATTTTGAAAAGAAGGTGTAGAAATCAGAATTTTCCAGTGAAAACAAGCTAAAAGGTAAGAACTCTTCCTCCTGAGCTCTGATACCACATGTAGGATTGTTTTACCGACCAAACGAGTCGATCAGAAGAGTTCTCAGACAGAATCAGAGGCGGAATTCATTGATTAAGTCTTCGTTTAGCTTGTATAACACAAGAATTACTATTAACTGTCTTGTTTATTAATCTGATAACAATTTACAGGCCAGAGACACTTTGACAGCACTTCGGCGTCGGAATCTAATTTCGTACGGAATAACATGATCAAGCACCTATTTATAGCCAACTAATTTCGCATGAAATAGCCAACATGCTATTTCGTACGAAATAACCCAATGCTATTTCGTGCGAAATTACATTCACATATGTTTTCTCGAACTTCGTGCCTTGATCTTTCAACTCTAATCCAAGACTCGAATGAAGACGAAGTCGACAGACGTATGCACCAACAATATGCTTAATTACCAATTATGCATGAAAAGGGCATTTTGGTCATTTACCTAAGGCATATAAACTACCTATCATACAACTAATTAAACCTAAGTGACCATAAGGTATAACCTCGGAAGGTTATTCCCTATGCAACTATGGTCACTAAACATGTTTGGTCGGATCCTAATGATTGACGAAACGGGTCGTGTTCGAAAGTCTAAGCGGGTGTTTAGTCCGCTTGACTTCAACTCTACACAAGCACTAAAGTGACGAGCTAAACATGTTAAAACATGTTTGGTTAAGTTAGAAAACAGGTTTGGTATCAAAACAAACGGTTTTGATACCTAAAAGTAGTTTGGTTACAAAATACGCGAGAAAACGCATTTTGGCCAAAACTACGACTCGTCACTGAGCCTAGATAACGAGGTAATCAGTAGGTATAGTCACTAGGGACTATAACCATCGTGATTACGCTCACGTTATGAAGTTCAAACGAACTTCGCATTGACCATAAACTGGTCAATGCAGAAAGTCAAACGCAGTTTGACTTTCAGACTTGAAAAGCGATAAAAGAACGAAAGAATACTTACAAAAGGTCCCCGCAAGCTATGATCCGATTTACTCTCAGGTATGAAGCATAAACTTCAACTTAGAGAGCCAAAATCAGATCAATTGTGCTTTGGGAGTGAAAAGGGGGTGGGTATTTATAGGAATTCAAGAACCGTTAGGATCGTTTCTCGAATATTGAGCTTTGATCTAAGCCGTACAAGTGGGCACATAGTATTTGAATACCATGGGCACTTGAAAACGATCAAAATTGGCCCCTTGATTGATCAAATCCATGTGAAAAAGGCCTGGAAACCAGCTGCTGTTTCAGAAAACAATTTTCTGTTACTGGGTAACTCACACGGCCCGTGTAAGCCAAACACATACACTCACGCGGCCCGCCTGGGCATAGTTTCTAGAAATGTCAGAAATGGCCCCAGCACTTCAGAAACTTGGATTTGATGCATTTTTTGCACGTTTAAGCCCCGTTAACCTCATTTCAAGGCTCTAAAATGAAGTTAAAGTGTAGGGAACTCAAAACATGATCAAAAATATCTCGGATGTCGGTTCGTTTGGTCGTACGGTTGCGTTGTTCGGTTAATTACGACGGGAGTCGTAACGAACGCAAAAACGATCCAAATTAAGCGACGAATGGAATTTTATTATGCCAAACACTAAATTAAAATATTTTAATGATTACATAAATTTTTGGATGTCCGGATATATTCAGAACGTAAGATATGCGCGAAAATGCAAACTTATGCACTTTTTAACGCTTTTAGTCCCTATTGATCAATAAAGTTTGTTTTAGCATACCGAACCCCTCAAAGCCTATTTCTAAGATATTTAAAGAATATTTAGGGTATGTTTAACTTATGATCAAGTTCCGGAATGTTCGTTACAGTACGAATCGGCATACTTTCACAGTTTGTCGAAACTAGTCCCTGTAAGCGAATAAACTTGATTTCGGCGTACCAAACCATCCAAAACTTTATTTCTAAGTTATGTAAAGGTTATTTAAGGTATGTTAAGCCTATTTTACTACCCCGGAGTGTTTTTTGCGTTAAACTGATTACGTTTACGCATCAGTTCGCATATAACTTTCCAGAAAGCGATTTAGGGCTCGAAATCGAACAAGAATTGATATGTGCAGACGATACACATATTTATACAAATCCCAAGTATGAAACACAAAATTTCATTGATTTGATATTTTTTCGATGACCGTGGAGGCACAGATGTCACAATTTCCCTCGATGGATATTCTTCAGAAACGAAAATGAACGGAATGAGTCATTTTCCTCAATGGGTATTCTTCAGAAACGGAAATGAACTGAGTCAACTCTAGACACATAACAAAACTTGTTATGGTTTCTGTGCACTGAATTCCATAATTATGTATGCATCCATAATTACGTAATTCCTTGCACAGTCCGCACAGTTTGTTTTGTAATGTGAAGGGGAAGAAAATCAAACCTGTGATGAGTGTGACTAGAATATCATAGGGTCCTTTTAATTAGATCGACAAATGATCTCTTTAATTAGACCACCAAGGAGTCTTTTCAGCTATATCATCACATGATATTCCTAACCAGATTTTTGGATCAATCTGTTTAACTAGACTACTCAAGGGGTCTAATTATGGAATAGTACATTATAATCCAAGGGTCTTTACTATTACGTAGAAGCCCATTAAGGATTTAAGGTAGTACCTTTGGATATCCTACTATGAATCCTTTATACGAAGATATAGAAGATTCTACGAGGATTTGGATAACAAAAACTTGGATCACACAAAAACATAAAAGGGAACACATAAGCACATAATCACATATTTGTTTAATTTGACCTTTAATTTGTTATCTTTAGACACGGATATTTAAAGCACACCAGGAATCCAATCCTTGGATTTCATTTGGCACTTCAATCATTTTCAAGAATCTATCTATGAAGATTGGATGATCTTCCGAAAATTTGATTTTGTTTTCAAAGAAACGTAATATTCGAATTAAGGTACACAACAATTTTAGGATTTACGGAAATACCCTTAGGTACCCTATTAAGGATTTATAGTGGTACTTTGGGTATTCATCCAGAGTTGTAACTTACGCCTTGTACTTCGTTTCTTTGGAAGAAACGGGTACTTAGGATTTTCGTGGAAAATGCAAGAGATCATAAAATGGAAGAATTTTGGGGGGTAGTCAATGGAAGAATTTTGGGGGGTAGTCTGTTCTTCAAGGAATACGATTCCCTGATTGTCGGTATTGTAGGGGATATGTTGTTTATACATGCAACCACATAAATACATTGCAATGTAAATAAAAGATTTATTTATAAACAACGATAACAATTGTTTCATGGACCTTGACAACAAAAGAAAATAATACATAAGACGTGATTATTTCTAAACGGTGTTGTCTTCTAGTCGGTCAGATGCTCATCCCTGTGCTGGATTTGCATTAGCAAGCTTTGGGCAATTTCTTCGGAAATGACCCACTCGCCACAGTTGTAGCAAGAACCTGGTGGAAAACGAGCTTGAGCAGGATTGTTGTCAGCTTGATTTGGTGCAACTGCAGCTCGGCAAACTCTTGCTGTATGACCAATAAGTACACAAATTTGGCATTTGCGGCACTTCACACTAGCATGATGATGAAGGTTACATTGGTTGCACAAAGGTGCAGTTCCGTTGTATGGCTTCCTAGCAGGGGGTTGAGCTGGTTGGTTGGGGGCAGCTTGATCATTGTGAGCAACCACGGCGAAGTTCTGGGAAGCTTTTCGCTTCCTTGACTTCTTGGAGGATTCAGTCTGTTCATCTTTGGGTTTCAATTCCTCGATTGGTTTCTTATCACCTTTTCAGAAAAGTTTACCTTTCCTGATTTGAGATTCAGTCAAGGTAGCAGATAGCTCAATGGCCTGCCTAACCGTAGTGGGGTTACTACCAGTCACAATGTCTTGTACTGGGTCAGGGAGGCCATCAATGTACTTTTCGATTGCCTTATCCAAAGGCGTAACCATATTCGGGCATAACAGACTTAACTCCTCATAACGATCCGTGTAGGCTCGATGCTCACCGCTATCTTGCTTAAGATCGTCGAATTCCCTTTCCAAGGCCCTGATCTCGTGATGAGGACAGAATTCCTTCATCATCAGAGCTCGAAGCTCTTCCCACGTTTGAGCCAGTGCCACATCAGCACCCCTATCTCTCATCACACCATTCCACCATGTCAAAGCTCGTTTCTCAAAGACACTAGATGCGAATTCTACCTTTCGCTCATTTGGGCATTGAACATGCCTGAAGGTGCTCTCTAGACTCTCGAACCATTGCAGAAGTGCAGTCGCTCCTTGAGACCCAGAAAACTTTGATGGCTTAGCCGAGTTGAACGTCTTGAAGTTGCAGGGGGCATTATTGTTGTTGAGAGCTTGGTTACATTGAGCAACGATGTTCGGGATTGCAGCAGTCATTTGCTGCGTAATGATAGCTGCCAGCTCTTCAATAGGTACCTGATTTTCGCGTCGTGGAGGCATTCTAAAAAGGGGAAACAAGAGAGAAAACAAATGAAATGGCATTGGGTAAGAATAGGATGTTACAATTACCGACCAAAAATATGGGTGACGGTCATTTGTTTGAACCACGAAGCAAACAAACGACACACACAGGCTGAATCAAAGTAAATAGGTCCTTATAATGTATCGCGAAGACATGCTCGCCTATAAGTGGACACTCACCCCAAGAGTTCCCAGGTAAGAGTGACTGGTCCGATATTGCGGATTTGTACGAACACTCTAGCCTTAGACAGAAAGCTCAGGGTACAGGCACCCACCCTTCCAGTTTGCACGTGTTCACATTATGTAGCCCCAAACTTTGACGAGAATTTGAAAACTTTGAAGGTTCGTAACCATATAATAAATCATCCTAGAACAGATGATTAGTTTTCAAAGCAGATTCGAATTTTGTCTTCTTATTGTGGTTGCTGCCTAAAGATAGGCAACAGTATTATTTTATGACTAAACGCAAGTAAACTCGCGTTAGGGTTCTAGGAAGGTTATAGTCTAGGTCAAAGCATTACTAATAACCTAATTCCCTATAACCATTGGCTCTGATACCAACTTTTTTGTCACACCCCGACCACGTAAAACAACAAAACGTGGCGGAAACGTCGGGGAGTGTTGTAACAGAATCATTGTTTCACAACCATGGATTAAACAATTTCGTTTTATTGAATTAAATGTATTACATTACATTGGGATTAGAAACAAAACATGAACAAATAGACTTTCATTGTTATTAAGTCACTAAGGCCACGTCCATTCCTATGTGAGCGTACACAAATATCATCATCAATCATCATCAAACATCATCAACTATGGTACCTGAAACACACGTGAAAATACGTCAGCATAAAAATGCCGGCGAGTACATAGGTTTTATATGAGTGTCAGATTCATGGCTCGTTTTACATGTTGCAATACTTATATAAAAACCTTGTTTTGAAAAGTATAGTATTGCGACATAATTAACCAACTCAAATCAAGTTGGTTATAGTTTATAAAATCTCATAGCCATGATTCTTAACTCCAAAACATTTGTTTTATTAAATCAAATTGTAAAACATCTCGTAGAAACTAGTTAATAAAACTCGTATGGTTTATATTATTTAGAAAACATCATTGTGTGACATCGTTTCAAAATCGTTTACCCAAATGATCTAGATAACACAACGATATATAATGTGTTAAAAGCACTTATATATAGGAAGTACCAGCGGCGTATCCACCATGCTTTTAACACATTACACCCGCCCCGTTACCTAATCACTTCCCTAACCCAATGGCTCAAACAGTTACAAATGGTTCACATAAATCCAATGATTACAAATGGTTCACATACATCAAATGGTTACAAATGGTTCACATACATCCAATGATTACAAATGGTTCACATATATCCAATGATTACAAATGGTTCACATACATCCAACGATTACAAATGGTTCAAAACGTAAAATAATTGTGCTAGCATGTTAAGTGAACATACATAGCAAAACATAATGAAATCATGTACTAATAGTGTACTAATGAACATAGCAAGTATATGATATGAAAACATGGAAAGCATGAAAATAACAAGTAGGCACATGTGTTTCGCCCCAAAACGTTTGAAAAACAGTAAAAGGGGGGTCTATCTACTCACCTGAGGATGCTTAGAAGTCTTGAATAACTACCAAGCAAAGCTAAAGGGATCACGGAATCAAACGACACCTAATATAGGTAACTACGTTAATAGCGGACCTAAATCGGGAGATCGGATAGAATGAGGTTTCGTAAACCAAATGAGTATAGGAACTCATGAAATATGGTTTAACAAAGCCTACATTCTAAAATGAAACCTATCATAAGTGCTTATGACCCGTTACGACCCGTTTAGGTAGCTTACGCTACTTTAACGCGTCGTTCGCATAAAACGCGTTTGGACCGCCTAACTAGTCCTATGATAAGTAATATATGCCTTAAAATGTTTAATAATGTTGCCTAGTCAGTTTAGATGCCAAAATTTAGGTTACATATGCTTAAAATGAATTTATGCGCAAAAAGGGCATTTTGGTCATTTTCCTAAGGCATATAAATTACCTATCATACAACTAACTAAACGAAGTGACCATAAGGTATAACCTCGGAAGGTTATTCCCTATACAACTATGGTCACCTAATGTATTTGGTCGGATCCTAATGATCAACCAAACGGGTCGGGTTCGAAAGTATAAGCGATTGTTTAGATCGCTTACCTTACGACCCTATATAAGCATTAAACCTAAAGTGACGAGCTAAACATGTTAAAACATGTTTAACGAAGTTTGAAAACAGGTTTGGTATCAAAACAAACGGTTTTGATACCTAAAAGTAGTTTGGTTACAAAATACGCAAGAACACGCATTTTGGCCGAAACTACGACTCGTCACTAAGCCTAGATAAGGTGGTAATCAGTAGGTATAGTCACAAGAGACTAAAACCATCGTGATTACGCTCACGTTATGAAGTTCAAACGAACTTCATGTTGACCATAAACTGGTCAATGCAGAAAGTCAAACATAGTTTGACTTTCACGCTAAAACATCGTAAAAGAACGAAAGAGGACTTACAACGGGTCCAAGAATGGAAGCTTTGATCCGAATATTCTCAGGTATGAAGTGATAACACATCAAATTAGAGAACAAATTCAGATCAAAGGTGTGAGTTTGAGAGTGAAGTGGGTGGGGGTATTTATAGATTTCATAGAACCGTTAAGATCGTTTCTTGAAACCCGAGCTTTAATCTAGGCCGTACACTTGCACCCATTGTTTTCTAAAACCATGGGAGCCCCTAATATGAGTCCATAGTATCATAAAAACCATTAAATACCAGCCCATAGGGTGCAAAACCATGGGTTAAAACCATCAAAATCTCAAAAATGGACCAACTTCAATGTATCTGCCAGAAATTTCAAAAATGGTCCCTGCACTTGTAAGACTTGATTTTTTTTGCACTTTTAAGCCCCGCTAAGCCCATTTCAAGGTTCTAAAATAAAGTTAAAGTATAGGGAACTAAAAATATGCTCAAAAACATCTCGGATGTCGGTTCGTTTGGTCGTACGGTTGCGTTGTTCGGTTAATTACGACGGAAATCGTAATGAACGCAAAAACGATCCAAATTACGCGACGAATGTAATTTTATCATGCCAATCACTAAAATAAAATATTTTAATGATTACATAAATTTTTGGATGTCCGGATATTTTCAGGACGTAAGATATGCGCGAAAATGCAAACTTATGCACTTTTGACACTTTTAGTCTCTATTGATCAAATAAGTTTATTTTAGCATACCGAACCCCTCAAAGCCCATTTCTAAGCTATGTAAAGGATATTTAGGGTATGTTTAACTTATGATCAAGTTCCGGAATGTTCGTTACAGTATGAATCGACATACTTTCACAGTTTGTCGATATTAGTCCCTGTAAGCGAATAAACTTGATTTCGCCACACCAAACCCTCCAAATCTTATTTCTAAGTTATGTAAAGGTTATTTAAGGTATGTTAAGCCTATTTCACTGTTCCAGAGTGTTTTTTGCATTAAATTGGTTATATTTACGCATCAGTGCGCGTATAACCTTCCAGAAAGCGATTTAAAGCTTGAAATCGAACATGAATTGATATGTGCAAACAATACACGTATTTTTACAAATCCCAAGTATGAAACACAATATTTCATAAATTTGGTATTTTTTTATGGTCGCAGAGGCACAGGTGTCACACCCATGTCCAGCGGGCACGAACCCGTGGGCAGAAGCGTATCTGTACTATCAAGATTTTGCAAGATTCTGCGTATCTTAGCGTTGACCATGCCCCGTGCTGAGCTGGGCATGCCCCTGTGGTGGGCGTAGAAGCTTCCACAGCTTTGTCTTTTTTTGCAGGCACCTGACCACGCCCCCGTGTCCAGTGGGCACGGCCCCGTGGTCAGTCTTCTGTTTCTTTGTTTTTGCTTTGGGGATGCTTCCGAGGGGTTGGGCATGTCACATTTATTCCTTTTCTTTGTATTTATGTTGGTTTTGGCTGTATATTTGTTCCTTTTGCTCGTTTAAACTCATTTGGTCCTGTAAATTCAAAAGGAAGACAAAAACACACTTTTTCCAACATTAGTACTAAAATGGGTTAGTTTTATGACTTATTTGATGTAATTTATATGTTACAATTTGCACACATCAACGACCCTCTGGCTTACTCGAGCAACCCGAGATCCCGATGTGGAAATGGGAGAGTATAGCTATGGACTTTATTACGAAACTCCATCGCATGCCATCAGGTCACGATAGCATTTGGGTTATCGTTGATCATCTTACTAAATGTGCTCACTTTCTACCGATACGAGAAGACTATAAGGTTGAACGATTAGCACGAATCTATACCGACGAAGTCATTTGTCGACATGGGACACCTCGTGACATCATCTCTGACCGCGATGGTCGATTTACTTCGCGTCTCTGGGAGAGACTCCAACCCGCTCTCGGTACTACTCTTAATCTCAGTACCGCATTCCATCCCCAGACCGATGGTCAGACTAAGCGCACGATTCGCACCCTTGAAGACATGCTTCGTTCGTGCGTTATAGATTTTGGTGGTAATTGGGATTCGCATTTACCTTTAGTCGAATTCCCGTACAACAACAGTTATCACGCTAGTATACAAATGGCACCCTTTGAGGCATTATATGGAAGAAAATGTCGATCGCCTATTGTATGGCACGAGATCGGAGACGCGCAAATTACCGGTCCTGAGTTATTACAAGAAACGACTGACAAGATCCTCCAGATACGAGACAATCTCTTAAAAGCTCGGAGTCATCAAAAGAGTTACGCCGATAAACGCCGCAAGCCCCTTAAGTTTGAAGTTAGCGATCACGTACTCCTAAAGGTTTCACCTTGGAAGGGGGTGATCCGATTTGGCAAGAAAGGAAAGCTAGCGCCATGATACGTGGGACCCTTTAAGATTCTGGAAAGAATTGGCAAAGTGGCCTATTGACTCGAATTACTGGAGGAACTCAGCAACGTACATCCGACTATCCATGTCTCGAACCTCAAGAAATGCCTAGCTGAAGAAAACCTAGATGTCCCTCTCGAGGATTTGCAAGTTAACGAAACCCTACACTTTGTGGAAAAGCCAGAAGAAATCATGGACTGAGAGACCAAGAAACTCCGACGCTCTCGCATTCCTATAGTGAAGGTTCGCTGGGAAGGCAAACGCGGCGCCGAGTTCACTTGGGAACTTGAAAGTGATATGAAAGCTAAATATCCACAACTCTTCGTTATGCCTGCGCCTTAATTTCGGGACGAAATTCCCTAAAGTAGGGGAGGCTGTAACAACCCGACGTTTGTGGGTCATTACTTGTATCTGCCATTTCTTGCTTAATTACTTGTACTCCCGAGATTTCGATTATCGCAATGGGTTAACTATTTCAAACTATGTTTTCAAACACGCAATTCAAACGTATTTTAAATGCATGATTACAACGCCTATTCAAAACGCAGCTATCGCATTTAACGCAGTTTATAACGCTTACTATTTAATGCATTTATCGCATGTTTAGACTAAACGCTATCGGAACGCAAAACTCAACGCAATCGCAACGCAACGCAACTCGAAACGCAGATTTACTTTCATGCATCCTAGTTATTATGTGTGTTACTTGTGTGATTACTTGTTTTATGGTTATCTCAACGCAACGCTTACTCGCAGCTCGCTTAAACGCAACGCAATGCCTAAAGCACGAAACGAAAGTTGGAAAACTAACTCGCACAACACGGTTGTCCAAATGGACATCCGATCGAATGGACATCCGTCCGGATGACCATCCGATTGGATGGCCATCCGACCAAAACGCCATTCGACCAAACAGCCCTCGCATCTTGTACCGCCTTAACTCTCCTCTCACTCTATAAATACTGCCCGTACACGTCCCTTTCACTGATTTGACGTCTCCATCCGACCAAACGCTCTCAAGTCACTTTCAGTCACTTTTCATCATGATTCAAGGCTATTTCGTAAGTATTTCCCCTCAAATCTTGTACAATCATCATCACTACACACTTCTACATCATCTTCTCCATTAAAATCACACATTTTCTTCTTGAAATCACCTGAATTGGACTCCTTGAAGGTGACTCTCACTCAGTTGCTTATGCAAACTGTTGTGTGACGTCATCTCATCAAGATTGGTTCAGATCTAAAGGATTTCCACACATTTAAACACGAATCTCAACAAGATTTCAACACTTATCAACTTTTCTTCAACTTTTCTACAATTTCTACTCAAAACCGATGGAATCTAGACTCATTCAAACTCTCTACTCCTTCCTTAGTTAAGAGCCGGCTTGAGGACGGATTTCCACCGGAGAGATGACCGATTTACGGGTCAGATATGAAACTCCGTTAAGAACAGTGAGTCTGATCGAATGGGGTGATTCCCATCCGATCGAGTGAGCTAGGCTTGATGTGTTTCCGTTGTTTGACAAGTCGTCACGCCGTCTCCGTTAAACTTCAAACTTTTTAACTTAGAAAATTTTACAAAATTTTCAAACAAACAGATCGCCCACTAGAGTGGCCATCCGAGAATGACCATTCGACCAGGTGACCTGTCCCTCATAATATTCCTTGTTCAAAACGATTTGACCAAAACTTCAAACTACCAATTTCTCGATCGAATAGCATCCGATTGAATGGCCATCCGTCTGGATGACCATCCGACCGGATGACTTGGCATCTATACTTTATATTGTTTAAACGCTTCAACGAAAACTTCAAATTTTCAAAACGATTTACAAACACCCACATCTCATCCGAATGGCCATCCGTTTGAATGGTCATCCGCTCGGATGACCATCCGCTCGGATGACCATCCGATCTAATGGGAATTCATCCGTTCGAATCACCATCCGAACACCCTACCATTCGACACGCTGCTTTACGCACTGTTCAACGCTTACGCTACTGTTCTATGTTCAGGCTAACTTCAACGCGCTCCCTTCAATCCAATCAAGACTGTGTTTATTTGTTAAACATATATTGTGAATATACTCGAACCCATTTTCTTTTAACGCACTTTGGGGTGTTACATACGTTCTCTATCAAAACACAACAACACACAACACAAACACTTTTAACGCTGACCGCTCCCGCATGTTATACGTGATCTATGAATGGTTGTTACTATGCTTAGACATTGTTACACTCTACTGCCTCTAGCAACGATAGTACTATAGTTTGGACTCAACACCTGTCGTGGACAGGGGTTACTAGGGATCACATCACTTTACTTCACGTGTCCGTTGGACATGTGTCGCGCATACTCTACAACGCAGTCTCGTGGTTAAGTGTTAACATAGTTTTGATAGTTACTTGCTTCGCCCGTTACGTGATACATGTTGGTTATGCGTAAGCGCTTTCTATACTATATGCTATGCAAACTTGTGTGCTCACCTTTACATTCTATGTATTGACTTTATTTTAACGTATGTGACAGGTTGATAGGACGCTATGCTTTGCTGTGATGAATCAAGTAGGAAGTCTAGAAACCCCACTAAATAAATCTGAGTTGTCGTAATAGACTTGTTTTTGAGACTTATAGCTATAATGACTGTTTTTTACTTTGTCTGTTAGTAGTATGAGATATTAACATTAAAGATATGGTAATATAATAGTTGTTGTGGATTCTCTTGAACAATCTGTTTCGCTCAGTGCCACGCCCCGATGTTTCCGCCATCGGTTGGGGTGTGACACGGCGGCGGTTCACTGCGGTGGCGGTGGTAGTGGTGGGTGGCCACGGTGATCAGAGGTGGTAGCAGTGACGGTGGGTGGCGGCGACGTTGACCGGAGGTGGCATCAGCAATGGTAGGAGGCGGGTGGTGGTGGCGGTGACAGTGTCGGTGGAGGAGATGGTGGTGACGATGGTTGCGGTGGCAGTGGTGGTGTCGTCAGTGGGTGGCGGTGGTGGTGGTGATCGGAGCTGGAGGTGGTGGCGTGGTGACGACGGCGGCAGGTGGTGGCGGCGGGTGGCGACGGTGGTGGGTTGCAATGTTGTTAATAAAGGGTGAAGAGAGAATAGAATGAAAAAAAACAGGGGGATTGATTGAATGATTTTGAGGGAATGGAATGCATTTTGGAAGGACGATTACATTCCATCGAACAACCAAACACTATTTTCTTCATTCCCTCACAATGATCCATTCCACCTGTCATTCCTACATACCAAACACTATCTAAAAGTTAAAACCCCACCGAAAAAAATGTATAATTAAACAATCAGAAGATCGTTAATTTAACCCTACCATCAAAAGTACCCTAGAAAAGCCAACAAAAAGAACTTAACACACCTTTCTTTTGTTCAACTTCCTTCTTCCATGTTTCCCCAATTTGTACCGTACAACCTCACAATGCATAACAATAGATACATAACATATGTGATAATATTATCCCACTCGCTGTCTTTGCTCTATTATCTTCTGTCACCAGAATCTTCATCGTCTTGATCTGACCAAACCCCTCTTTTCTTCCCTTCTCTTACACGCCAAATATTATTATCATCAATCACATTTCATCCAATCTGTTTCTTTATTTTCTTCATCTGGTTTGATTCATCAACATCTGATTAAAGGGTATTCATTTGTTTATATACTTTTGAGTGTTGTTGATTAGTTGATATCAATAATTAACATTTGATTGGTGATTTAGAGTTGTGTTTAAGTGTATGTGTTTTGCCCTAAGTGTATTGGTTTAAACTAACTGTACATTGATTGTTTGATTGGATTCATGTTTGTGGATTAAGGATCTAGGGTTTATATGTAGTTGATTTTGTGGTGATCACTTGTTTTATATGATTAATTGTTGACATTTGATATTGATCTTTTGATCTGAGTGTGAAAGTTGGGATTTTTGTGATGATCATGATGCTGATGATGTATGAGCATAAGTATAAAAAAGGGAGTTTGTGTAGTGGATCTAAGATGGAAACTGCAGATTGCCATTTGGCGCGTTGGCGTTGATCGTTTCGGTTGATGTGTGATTGCATCTTGTTGACTGAATCAATTGGATTTTGAAAGGCTTCTATTTGTATAAAAAGTAATTTTTATTCGTTCATGCTTTGATTTTATAAAGTTTTAGGATTTGTTTTACATATTGAAGATATATGTGCGATCTTTTGTCTTGCCGCCTTTAATTACGGTAGTTTTGACTTGGATAGTTTGATGAGTGGAAGTTGTGTTCTTAATTCTGTTTTCTATTTTATGTATATCGATCTTAACGTGGCGTATGAAAATATGGGCAGGATTGAAGGTGTAAAGATTATGGAGACAAGATCTGTTTTGTAGATATAGTTAAATCAAGTTTTGACCATCTAAACAGTTAGGATGGTAGTTCCTAAAAAGACAGCATTGGCGTTCAAGTCCTACCAGAACCAGGCTCAGGTGCTGGTTAAAACATACCTTTTGGCAGAGGCTTTTATGCCATACACATCTGTTCTTGGTGGCGTATTTGCTTCCAAAATGGTATGCCTAATCTATCCCTTTATATTTCTTTACTTATATGTTCCTGCATCACTAGGTGTGAAACACCTTTATTTATTTATTTATTTATTTATTTATTTATTTATTTATTACTGTTATGCATCCAATAAATATTAGTTTCAACCCATTTACTTATGAGAACACGTCAAACAGGTTGAAAGTCGGCCGAAGTCTTTTTTTAATGCATACAACGTCCTAAATAGGTTTATTCAAAGATTTGGATTATTATTGGAGTAACATTATCATTGTGATCATAATTAACACATTAATTATATTATAATGCATACACCCTCATGCACAGATTTTGTATATAGATTTGGATTGTAATAATATTGTCTTTGTAATCATAATTAGTTTCATAATTATTTACAGAAGTTTGGACATAAAAGTATTTATATGTTAAACCAACCCGCGGCCTGTTTTGATCCGTACTTAAAATCATCATTTTCTTCAGGTTTACGATCTTACACAGTTGATAAGCACTTTTTACTTCAGAACGTATGCGGGCCTTACAAAAATTCAACGAATTGAGTGGAACAACCGGTAAGAGCAATTGCCTTATCTTGCTTCTCTCATTCTCTCAAACGTTTTTCGTTCATTAGTTTCATTAGATATTTTTAAAACTTTTCAATCTTTTTATAATCCGTCTCGTTCTTTTTCCAGGGGTATGTCCTCTGTTCATGCCATTTTCATTTCAGCAATGTCATTGTACTTTGTGTTCTGGTCAGAACTTTATTCTGATCAGTATACTGCCGGTCCTGTTACTTTCAGAAGCTCACCACTCTCTACATTTGCATTAGGGGTACGTGTTAATCATATATTGAACATGATCCAGTAATCGCTCTCAAAACAAGTTATAAAATTGCTAAATGTTTTTCAAACTTTAAACTTATTGGGTCCCTCGTGATGTTTTCAGTATAATTTTTTGTACAGGTTTCTGTCGGCTACTTCCTGTCGGATCTTGCAATGATCTTTTGGCTATATCCTGCTTTAGGTGGATTAGAATACGTAAGTTCATCATTAAGGTTATGACCGCTGAGGCTTTAGATGTTCTTTATGGAAATTATTTGTACTCCCGGATTTCAGGTTGTTCATCACACTCTATCAGCAATTGCGGTATCATATGCCATGTTTACAGGGGAAGGGCAGCTTTATACATTTATGGTCCTAATATCTGAGTTGACAACGCCCGAGATCAACTTAAGATGGTATGTTTTGGCAAGTGATGTTTATAATTCACCTGTATATAATTATATACTTGTGAAATTTAATCGATTTTTTCGATGGATTAGGTACCTAGATACAGCTGGTTTAAAAAAGTCTAACGCGTATCTGATTAATGGTGTGGTGATATTCTTTGCATGGATGGTGAGTATAACTAATTTTTTTATCCATCATCGATAATCATGTTAGTGCACATGTTAAAATTGCCAAAATTTCCATTTTTATAAACTACAGTAACCGAACATTGTCATCATTACTGATTTCGACCCACGCGATGCATAGTTATTTACGCATATGAACTTAATTAATTTGTTTCCTAAATCTTTTACAGTTGCTTTATTAATTTATCTTTGTGATGCAGGTGGCCAGAATTTTGCTTTTTGCGTATATGTTTTACCATGTGTATTTGCACTACCATCAGGTAATTTTGTTTTGCACTTGAACCGTTTTCACACCCTCTCGATTTTGATGCACATAAGCCTGGCAGAGCAGGTGGGTTGAGTTGGCTAACGGGTCAAAATGAGATGTTTTAGAGAAGTATCAATTAGGTTTGGGTCATAACTCATAACAATGGACGGTTTCAAATAAAACTAGTGCTTATTGATGACAATGTAACGGTAATGTTGCTAGTTTAGATGTTTGACAAGATTTTATATTTAGAATTTGCCAAAGACTTAAATAACTGATTGTCCGATTGTTACACCTCGTTGTATTACCTTGAAATTTTCAAAATACGCATCCAAACACCCCTTAAGACGCTTAAATATATGCATGAAAATGATCTGATATCATGAATTTACCTTCAGGTGATACAGATGCATGAAATCGGGGTTCTTTTGGTATTTATGGTTCCATCGGTGCTTGGTGCCATGAACTTGATGTGGTTTGGGAAGATTGTTAAGGGTATGATGAAGACGTTAGCAAAGAGGCCGTAAGTTCATTTTTTTTTTTTTTTGCGTCATGGGTCTCGAGTTGATGTATAAGATGGTAGAAGCAGAAAGAGGGAAGTTGATGACCAAAATTAGTGACCAAACTGGAATTGTTGTAAATCACTTCGTTATATGTCGGGTAGTGAATCATTCGTTTTTTCTTCGGGAACAAAAGAAGGCTGTGTATAATATAGGTCTTGATTGCGTTACGCCATTTTGCAGGTGGCCGGTTTTCTAATTTGTTAAAGTATACTTTGATATTTTGATTTTAAATACACTTGTTCCTAGATTATGGCTTTCTGCATTATGATGTCAATATATTTTGTGTTCTTAGAGCATTCACAATGAATTCTTTATCCTTATCCATATGTTTACACTAAAAACTACGTTTTCTCTCTTCTTTTCAATTAAATAATATTTTTATACCTTTATAATTACCTTTTATCTCTCCTTCACTCACAACCATTTCTAAAAATATTAAAAAATTTATAAGGTTTTCTCGTTCTAGATTTTTTTTTCCACATATATTTACAGATAAACAGTAACATTCTCATATTTTCTCTTTCTTTCACTCATAACCACTCAAAAACACTATAAATCATTCTTTATAAGGTTATGTGTAGTGGGGCGCTATATGCCTTCATAAAGCCCCTATAAAGCCCCAAACACCATTACGAGAGGCTTTATGAGACAAAAAAAGTTGGGTGGCGCCATATATATAGCGCTGGTGATGGGGGTTGTTTTCAAAGTTTGGACCAATCAAAATAAAGAAAAGTTTTTATAATTAATTAATTAAAACGAAAATTAATAATTAGGTATTGATGGGTAGGGGCTTTATGACTACGGGCTCTAGTGATATAACGCCCCTGTGTGACGTGGCACGACACGTGTCGCATAACGCCCCACAAAGGGCTTTATGACTACGGATGGCCTAACATAACTAAATTCCCTCACATATTTTTAAGGTCTTAGTTCACGTCAAATCATTGATACAGTATTATCAATTTATTATTTTTTTTGTTTAACGTTTGTATACTTTCATAGACGGTGTACGTCAATCATCTATTGTTTTAGGTGGCCTCTACATGGTACTTCTATTAGTTTATGTTGGTTTATTAGATACTATGATATTATCTCACCATCTTTCTACTATACTTAGCCTCTATGAGTGAGATTTTAGTAGGTATGGTTGTACATTTGGCATTTTAGCAACCTGTCAATACAGACAAAGCAAGTCAGGTTGAGTGTTGGGTTAGAGCGGGTGTGGGCGGCGATTGCATTGGCAACGGCGGTTATGTGATTTGGGTAAACCAAATGAACCCGCATGTGATTTTTTTAATCAATATCAACCTGTATTGATTCGGGCCATGATTACGCGCTACATTTTACCATTGAAATCGACCACTTAATTTGTGAAATATAGTTTGCCCATACAATACCAAAACGCAGCTAATACAAAGTTTCAATAATTCGACGTTTCAATCACACCTGTTCTGCAATACCTAAAAAACTGACTCTACTAACACAACACAACACAATAACCATTGAACCTGCCTAGCATACTAAAAAACCGAATCACAACAGTATCTATAAACATCTTCACTCTTAAAAAATTGTGGTTCTATAGTAAGTTTAGGGTCTTCACAATAATCTACTGAGTGACTTGATGACCAACTTCAAATTTTTCCTTGTAGCTTCATCGCCCGTAAATCCAAGAATATCGGAGCTTAAACTCTGAAAGTCACAAATGTTCATCAAGATATATCAGTAGAGTACAGGGGGCACCTTCAACCCATTTACTTATATGGGTTATTTTTTTTAACACATAAAATCGAACATTTCGGTCATAAAAAAGTTTGAAAGTCATCCGAAGTCTGTTTTAGAGGCATGCAACCTCCTAACTATTTTATTCACGCTATTTTGTAAAAATATTTTTTTTGTGTAATCAACTAATTAGTTACTCATAGAAAACCTGAAAATGTACAAAATATGTTTGTGGTAGGGATGTCATAAACCGTTAAATCCGACCGAACTAAAGAAAATATGCCAGTTTGAGATTTGTAATGTTGGGTCCATGGTTTAGGGGTTGAAAACCGGGTTTAATGGTTCGGTTCACGGTTTGGAACTTGGAACCTGCTTTTTTAACTTTATTATTTATTCTCATTTTTTGAAATACTTGGTGATCATATGTATAATATCTATGAACCATCTTTATCAATTTATTTCAAACTAACTGTGCTTGACTGACCCAAACCGTAGATATTGGATCGACTAAGAATTTTCGTCAAAACCAGCTGAACCGGACCGTGAACAACTCTAATGTGTGGGTCAATCTGACCCGACTCATATCAAAATGACCAATTTCAACCCAATTTTGATCTGTAACCCAACAAGCCCATCATGCGACCTCTCCAAGTCAGCATTAGAAAGACCAAAAAAAAGTAGTTGATAAAGTTGCAAACCTCAATGTTCTTCAAAGTAAATACAAGTGTATATATGGATTTCTGAATCAACTCGGTGTTCTCTGGAGTCATAATAGACGCATGCGTCTTTCTGAAATAAGAAATGAGAACGTAAATTCAACAGGATACTAAAAGAGCACAACGATGCTTGAAAATACGGATGTGCAAGTCCTTATAGGATACCTCAAATCCTCTGTTGCTTGAGAGAGACTTTTGGTCAAACTTTCGACTTCCTGCAGCAAACCACTATCTCGAACCTCTGTCAGCATAGGTTGAACATCCTCTGCCATCGCTTGGACCTGATACAAAGTTAGCGCATTAAATTCATTAAAAAATACGTTTATCAGAGGATTAATATTGTTAGACTAAGAGTCTTATTTTTATTATTCTAGAGGGGTCTAAATTGTAACTTCTAGCTCTTTATAATGGGCTCTTTGTATCCTCTTTTCATCAATGAAAGAATATACAACAATTACAGAACCTTACGGTTCATTAAAGATGTTAATCATTTGTACTTCTGTTTATCAAAGCACTTGCTTAAGTAGGCAAATTACATAGTTAGGCTAACGACTTTCGTTATGAAAGTTCAATATTAATTAGCATTCTAGTCCCTATAGTTTAAATATTTACATAAACAGTCCTTTATGTTTAGCTAGTTATACAGAAAAGAATATATGCTTTTTATCTCATATATCTTTCATAAGTTCATCAAATGAAAATGCAGACACTAAGGTGAAGCAAATGGTGACCATAGACTACAATTTGAGATCATATAGCCCGACCAGTATAACTCTACCCTCACAGATAGAGGTAAGGTTTGTCTACATCCCACCCTCCCCAGACTCTATCATAGCTTCACTATTTGTGGGATTTTACTGGGTTTGGTTGTTTTATAGCCCGACCAGTATAAGCATAGAAATAAATTCAACAACCTATAAATGAATGTGAGATGGGGATATCACACCTTTAAGAGCAATGGTCTTGCTTCTTCAATAACAGCCGCAGCTCGTTCCGCCAATGCATAAGTGTTAGCAACACCTATCTCTTCTACTTCTCGTCCAAGACGTGTAAAGATCCCAACTAACGCGTCCAAACTTACACCTTGGTATCCTTTTAGCTTTTCTCGGTCACACACAATCACACCTTCTTTGACACAATTCGGGTCCAAAGGACCATAAGAAGGCGTTGGAATCGGATCTCGAGGGGTAATATCAATCATTGTTTCCATGAGAAGTCCAGATTGATTCACCTCAATCAATGAATTCCTAGGAATAATTGTTTTATCGTCCTCAACCTACATTCCAAATATCTTAACAATTACATAATCAAAATGTATCACATAGAATTAAGAAATTTGGAACCTTGGTTTTAAAAAAGCATGTGACACTCCAATGCACTTTGATCCCAAAAGCCGACGCAATTGTTAAAAATATACTCGAAAATTATTTACAGGCAATACTTTGACTTATTAACTTTTAGAAGTGGGATCCGGTACAAATAACTTTTAGTGTGCGAACAACTAGAGTAATTATGCTACTAAAAACTAAACTAGAGTAACAATAATAAACTGTAGCGTAACTATTATTACTCTAGTTCAATTTTTTTGTAGTGTAATTACTCTATTTACACTAATTACAAAAATGCCACCGCGAGTTTTTTTTCCTTCACTTCCTACACTTGGCACCATAAAACCTATTTGTATATAATCACAACACTTAAATTTTAAACAGTGGCGAAGTTTGAGATTTCTGACCGGGGGCACAAGTCATCGGACCTAAAAATTTCTATAAAATCGCGGGGTCGAAACGTATATACCCAAAAATTTCTATACAAAAACTACATACTCTCCACTAGTGAGCGAAAAGTTCAGGGGGAGGGGCGGGCCGCCCCCTCCCGCCCTACTTAAGCTGTGCCCATGCTTTTAAATACTCTCATCATGTTTAGTCAGATTTGTCCAATCAACGTTCCAAAGAGTTCAAACACTCAAACGCATTGCGCAATCAAAAGGACATATTTGTTCAATCAATATTCAAATTTATTCAACTAGATAACTTCATAATGCACATTATAAACCCAAGTTCAAGAAACTAACCTCAACAACAGCTTCAATACTTTTCAACGAAGGATTAACCCGAATAACATTACCAACAGTAACCCCTCTAATCCTAACTTGAGTCCCAGTGGAAATCCCACAAGCCTCAGAAAACTCAAAAACAGCAAGATACTTCCTAAACCTAGACCTCAACTGAAACGCTCTCAACCAAACCAAACTAACCACCAACAACACAGTCCCAGAAACCAAAAACAACCCAACCCCACCTTCCCAAATGCTCCTGCGACCGAACCCGAAATCACTTAACGGTCTCAGGGTCTGTTTCCAGATGGTTCTGGGAACATTAAGAACAACTGCAACTGGGTTTGTGTTATTGGGTTGGGGGTTGTTTTGTGTGTCTTGAGATGTGGATCTTGTGGTGATTTGGGGTCTTTTTGGGGGGTTTGCTGGGAAGGTGTTTAGGGGTGCGAATTGGGATTTTGGGGAGAAGAATTGGGTGTGTAACATGGTGTCAAGGGGTCTGATCATTTGTTGTGATGATTGATGGAATGAGAAGAGGGACTGAGGAAGTGGGGGGGGGGGGGGGGGGGGGAAAGGGTAAAGTGATGGGAGAGAGGTTAGTGAAAGAATTAAACGATTGTATTCCTTGTGTTGTCATCATTGATGGTGTGTTTAGAGAGTTTTTTTTAAAGAGTAAACTGCAATTTTACCCCCTGAGGTTAATGGTCATTGGCATGTCTACCCCCTAAGAAAATAATTGCAATTTTACCCCCCACTGTTCACCCTTATGTCGCAACCTTACCCCCCGGCGTCA
>JARYGA010052058.1:0-28437 GCA_030545235.1 Helianthus tuberosus | reverse complement strand
TACTCTATTCTTCAAGGATCATTACAGACATACTCGCAACCGACTCAATCAAGTTGTATTCTCGCTAAATACGCACTGTGAGTATACTTGACCCCTTTTTAATCGAATTTTGGGTGTAACATACGTTTCTAACAAATCGAACTTATTAAACGAATTATTCAATCAATCGAATTATCATTTGCGAATAACTGTTATGCATAGATATACGTGATGCTAGTTGCATATGTGCTAGGGCTTATACTCGCGACGTCCCACCATGACTAGTATAGTACTATTGCGCCCGACGGGGTCTAGTTATGCCATCGTACATTCGAGCATCGAGGACTTAGTTGGTAGTATCAGTTTTGTGAGTATATATGTCGTGTAGTACGTTTATGCATGCGGAAATTCGCAGCACTTTTAATCTATTATGCTATACTTATCAAACCTGTATACTCGCCAATACTTTTGTATTGACAAATATTTTAACGTATGTTGCAGGTTAGATCGCAGACTATACCAAATCAAGCTAGGGAGTCTAGAAACTCAACTAAAATCTAGGTTGTCGGATTTGCATTGTTGAGAGGACAAGAAATCCGTGATAACTTATGTGATTGTATTAATTGTTAGTATGGGATAACGAATGTATTAAATATTATCGCAATATAGTTGTTATGAATTCTCTTGAGCAATCTGGTTCGCCTAGTGCCGCGCCCCGATGATTCCGCCATCGGTTGGGGTGTGACAGATTGGTATCAGAGCCATAACTATAGGGAATTAGGCCAGACTCGACCTAGTCCGGGTCGATGTCTTAGAAATTGACCTAGTCTATAGTCTAAGTACCAACAGGCCAACTCATACAAACCCGGTGGGATTTGTATTGGGCTTACTTGATACTTTCGATCGAAATTGCTAAAAGATACAACTTTGTGTGAACCCCGCATACTACAACTTCACACGAAGAAGCCTTTCCTAAGGCTGAAATACTACTTAGCCTTTCCTAAGGCCGCCACAATACACGTTTTCGAAAATACTCGCATAACGAAACCGAGCGATCCAGTCAAGATCAGGTGTGAAAACCAAGAACTCTCGATAGGATTCCTCACTCAGCGCATTTTTCTAGCACGAGAACTTTTCATCGAGTTAGGAGTGACATCCACATCTCGACAAAAGTCTCCATTTCTAAATCTAGTGGAACTCACGAATTTATTCGAGGAGCATAGCCACAATTAGGAACGAAACTGTTAAGCCAGGGGTGAAACCCGTACCTTAATAAGTCGTCCCATTCTCTACAAACTGGTTTTTCAAAAGCTCTCACCAAGAACTCGACTATCACGATAACTCGAGCCACGCGATGACTAGGAAGACGAATGCCATGAGCTGCATCCCAGTGGAAGCATGCAGTCCTCCAGGTCAACGCGCATGCTCGAACTCGTTAAATATAGTTGGGTTACCTTGGGTAGTCCACGCCTGAAACACCCAAGGCACTCTATCATGCAACCCGCCAATTTTACAATGATTGGAACTTAATTATGTTTTGAAACTTTACGCTTTATCGATTTCTCGATTTAACGATTTTTCACTCCCTACTTTATAAACACCCAATTCGCATAGCCATCGCAATCTAAAACAAAATCCGAATGTTCGCAACAAAACTAATGCATAATCTATCGCATTCGTTCTCGTTTTCTCACTTCGACGCGACCTCGCTTATTCTAAATTGACCTGTATGTGCATGATTACAAATTACATCTATATATAAATATATATATACGTATAAACAAACAAGTCATTGTGTGAGAACTTAGGAATTTCGTGTTTCCTATGTGGCTCCTATGTGATTCGTATTACTATACTATCGCACCAAGTTTTGAACGGGCTCAATCGCAACGCAAAACTCAAAAATCATTATGATCGAATCTCACTCCAAGTCTCTTCCTGTCTAGATGCCTTCCAACAACTCTACCTCGAGACGAGTAGCTAAGAGGAAAGCCGAACGAAGCGCCGAGAAGAGGATTGCTTCACTTGTGATTAAGGAAGTGAGTAAGCTTAGTTCTCAAATTGCCGCTCGAGTGCACTCTCTCAGCCACTCTCGAGCTACGGAAGACGTTAAGACAGGAGAGCCGCAATCTACTTTCCTCTACAAGCACTTCAAAGCCTGTGACCCGATGGAATTCACAGGTGAAGGAGGTGCGACTCAACTACTCCAGTGGTTCGATTCTATCGAAGTTACCCTTCGTCAAAGCGGGTGTCCCGATAGTCTCCGTACTACTTGCGCCACCGGAGTATTCCAATCGCGAGCACTCGACTGGTGGACCACCGAACGTAACAAACGTGGGATCTCCGCAGCTTACGCTCTCTCTTGGAATGAGCTGAAAGAGCTCATGGAGAAAGAGTACTGTCCTCCTCACGAGATTCAGAAGCTGGAAAATGAATTTTGGGAAATCAAGCAAACCGAAGGTGACAATGCTGGCTACACCGCAAGGTTCAAACAGCTTAGCATAATCTGTCCAAGTCAAGTCAACACTCTGGGAAAGGCCATCGCGAAGTACATTCGTGGCTTGCCTGAGTGTGTGGGTGATTTTGTCGAAGCTGCAAGACCTGCGACCATCGAAGAAACATACCGCTTAGCCGCAGAAATCAACAACAAACGACTCATGGAAGGATTATTCTCAAAGAATCCTGTCAAGCAAGCTCATCAAGCAATCGCCGGTAATCCTTCAGGCGAACATGTTGACGAATCTTCTGATGAATCTACTGACGAATCTTCTGACAAATCTACTGGCGATTCCTCCAATGAATCAGCTAACGATTCTTCTGACGGATCTGCTAACGATTCTTCGGACGGATCTGCTGCCGATTCTTCTGACAAATCTGCCGACGGATCTTCCGACAAATCAGCCAAAGACTCTGCAAGCGAGTCTTCAGACGAATCCTCCAATGACGACACTTCTTCGCAAAACACCGACGAACCCAGCCGCAAACGAAAGACTTCAAGCCCGAGCTCATCAACAACCGAACTGCTGCAACCGGAACCTCTTCGAACAGTTCCGATGTTTCCAAAACGAGCCTACACTGGAGCCCATCCTCAGTGTTACTCGTGTACCTATCATCATCCAGTTGAGGCTGACTGTCGCTATTGCAATAACTGCAACCGTTACGGTCACTTCACCCGCAACTGCCGCATCGAACCGTGAACTTGAGTACTACAACAACAGCTCCAGCAAAAAGTCTTCAGCATCAAGTATCTGACAAGCGTAGGATAAAGTTGTAACGATACGATTTTCGACGTTTATTTCTAAGTTTTGAACCTACTCACTTATTCGAAGTCACCACTATATGTAGCATTAACTCTCGTTTTCGTTTTCTCTTCCGCTCTCTAATTGTCGCACTTAGACTAGATTCACACACATACTATATACTATATACTATATCACGAAATAATGTGTTTTACCCTCACTACACTCTTAGAACGAGGTACGATGAACGTGCAAGGAACAAATAATCACGGGTGCACACGGGATTATTTGGGTCAGTGCACGGTGATCGTAGTGAATTCTAAAGGTGCCATAGCGTTTTGACAAAAGGTGACACCAAAACACGGGATGAAAGCAGTAGGGGTCGGGCAAGGTGTGCTTTATCATACTACCGAAGTTCCGTGAAGAAAGTGCCACGTGGAGTTGAACGTTATTAGACCTATATACTATTGTGATTATTTTTCAACACACTACACTCAATCGCAAGGCGTAACAACCAAAATTGCATCATCGCAAGACTTATCGTGAGTCTGCAAACGCAATGCAATCGCCTCATCGATGGACTTCTGGGGAGTCTACCTCGCAGGACAATTGCATCAACGCAAGACTGGTCGTAAGTCTATAGCGAGCAATCTCATCAAACACACTAACGCTCATGATATTATCGGGTGAGGACCTATTCTACCCTCCTCGATAACCGTGATGCGTCGCAACGTAACGTTAAGCTTACTCGAAACAAAACTCGACTACTCGCAATCATTTATTATGTGTATCTCGAAATCTCTATCGCTTATTATGTGAATCTCTATCGTCTGCTGTGTATCAATCTATCGCTATACCGTTATCCGTGATACTTGTGCTAAGTTAGAACGCATGACCTCGCCTCACGAAAGGAAGCTCCTATGGTTAAAACAAGGTGTTTTAGTTATATCAGCGGCCTTTCGTGGAAACAGGCCATGTGGGGTCTGATGTTAGCTAAATTCTGTGGTGTTACTCAATCAAACCGAACCGCGTAAACCAAATCGCATACCTCCATCGCTTGCAACGCAACAACTGCCTCTTATCGTAATTCGATTATCATCACCATCATTACTAGTGTTGTGTATGTATTATTCGTTTAATCACCTAATCGCTTATCGCTTATCGTCTAGGGTCTACCGTTTACTCGCGTACCGCTTATCTTTCGCTTGGTGTTCATTGCAGTCTGTATGGTATTAAGTACACATGACACCGCTTCACGAGGCAAGGCTAACCTGGTTAAGCATGGTGTTTCGCCATGTTAGCAAACCCCCGTGGAAACGTGCCATGTGGGTATAATGTGGAATCTAATAAAAAACGCGCTATTCGCTTCTCGCTTATCAACTCACTGGATTAATCTATTCGATCCTACCCTATGCTCGGTCCGACCTTCTATCGATTGGGCCGAGTAAACGCAATTCTATCCGAGTCATATCGGCACACCTGACACTGCCCCACGAAACAGAAATAATATGGGCAAAGCATGGTGGATACGCCGCTGGTACTTCCTATATATAAGTGTTTTAAACATATTAACGAACTTCCGTGGGAAGGTGCCAAGTGGGGCTTGATGCTAAATCATCCTTTTCAAAAGGTTAAAACTGATTTTTATGAAACTTTTATTAAAACCGTGGAACAAGTGAAATTCCTCACAATGTGGAGGTAACATCGAATCAGCTTAACTCCATGTTCAAAGGGAGCTTCACGAGTTCAATTTTTCCTTAAAACCTTTTTCAAGATAAAAAACAAGACTTTCAAAGGGAACCCATATCATAGGAGAGTTTTCGCAACCCTTGTTTTCATTTTCGAATTCCTTAAAATGTTAGAAACTTAAACTTCCTTGCAACGTCGGTTAACATCGACTCTGTTGACTGCACGTTAAAAGGAAAATTTTCAAAGGTTTTCGTCCTAAATCCCTTTTTAGTATCTAAAGCGAACGCTTCTTGTAACGTTGGTTAACGAACAACTCAGTTAACTCCACGTCATGAGAAACCTTTCAAATTACAATCGCATCGAACTAACGCACTCTACACAAGACAAGGTACTTTGGAATGCCAACTCGTGGGATTAATACTTTCGTCTTTACGTCGCCTTCTCGATATCGCAGTTGATCTCTCTTATTCGAAACGCTCTCGCTGTCAACTTACGGTCAAATCACTCGCTGTATCGCTACTTATACAAGATCAACACTTAGAAGTCTACCTATTGGATTAATTTCGGGACGAAATTTCCTAAAGTAGAGGAGACTGTAACAACCCGCACTTTTGTGCGTTGTTACTACTCGTCATACTCGTTAAGCCTAGCACCGGAGATTCGGATCATAATGTAACCATATCATATATATCGCTATTCGAAGGATAATCGCATATTTTCGAAATACAATATCACTATACTACACTATTATCACACTAACACACACGGAGGCATTGAGTGAGGACCTATTCTACCCTCCTCGGTGGCCGTGATGTGTCGAACGTAAACAATTAACGCTAACAAGGACCCTCGGGTGAGTGCTGTAGCTCCAGTCGTCATGACGATGATGACAATACGAGTAAACGGTACCCCGTCAGTCTTTGTGGCACTACACGAAATAATGTTCACGATGACATCAAGAAAGGACCTATGCTACCCTCATTGATGGCCGTGAAACGTCGCTAATAATCGCATACTCGAATCGGAAACCGATTGTTAATTATCGAAGCTCTGGATTATGGATACGTAAATACGACCCCCTGGTGATATATATATATAATAATAACAATATATTGATAATATAAATTAATTATGAAAAGTACGCGCTTCGAAAACTAACAAAACGATCAAAAACGGAGAAGTCCAACACGTCAGGATAGCTATCCGGACGGATGGGCCATCCGGACGGATGGGCATGCGCACGGATGGCCATCCGCACGCATGGGCCATCCTCACGGATGGGCTATCCGGGCCAGAACACTTCTCCTCTCCTCTGTTGCCTATAAATACCATGTCACATCACTTGAACAGTGATGTGACAGCTCCTATTCAACCAAACACGCTCCAAGACCCTTTTCTCTCGATTTCCTCGTGATTCCGGTAAGATTTCAACCTAAAACTTGTACTTCCACAATCTATACTCGATTCTACATCATCCTATCTTTCAAAACTCAAATTCTAACCGTGAAATCTGCGGATTTGAGGCGTTTTGAGGTGATGTCACCAAGAGTTCTTATGAACTTCAAGTTGGGGTCTCATTTCACTATAAACGACTCAGATCCGGGTGATTTCCACATGTTTTAATGACAATTCTCACCTAAATCTGTGCGATTTCGGGTTAACCGTGAAGGACCATCACGAACGGCAGATCTGATGGAACGGGGTGATTCCCGGCTGTTAGAACAAGTCGGAATTGACGGAACTTCAAGTGTTAGTGCGAAATTACACTACCCTAGTAAAAACGAACGTATTCCTTCCGTTAAACACTCGGAAACAATATTCAGAGTGCGAAACAGACATGGCAATCCGCACGGATGACATGTCAGTCCGCACGGATGGCACGACAGTCCGCACGGATGGCACGTCAGTCCTCACGGATGGCACGTCAGTCCGCACGGATGGCACGTCAGTCCGCACGGATGGCACGTCAGTCCGCACGGATGGCACGTCAGTCCGCACGGATGGCACGTCAGTCCGCACGGATGGCACGTCAGTCCGCACGGATGACATGTACATGTCACCCGCACGGATGACATGTCACCCGCACACACCACCTATCCGCACGCACAGCAAAGTCAGTCCGCACGCATCACCTTCATCCGCACGTACCACCTTCAACCGCACGGATCACCTGTACCCGGACGGATGACTTGTCATCCGGACGGATAACATGTCTACCCGCACGGATGAGAACAATTCAACCTAATGAGTAACTTTTCAAGACAATCTTGCTTAACCGTATATCGTTTACTCTATTCTTCAAGGATCATTACAGACATACTCGCAACCGACTCAATCAAGTTGTATTCTCGCTAAATACGCACTGTGAGTATACTTGACCCATTTTTAATCGAATTTTGGGTGTAACATACGTTTCTAACAAATCAAACTTATCAAACGAATTATTCAATCAATCGAATTATCATTTGCGAATAACTGTTATGCATAGATATAAGTGATGCTAGTTGCATATGTGCTAGGGCTTATACTCGCGACGTCCCACCACGACTAGTATAGTACTATTGCGCCCGACGGGGTCTAGTTATGCCATCGTACATTCGAGCATCGAGGACTTAGTTGGTAGTATCAGTTTTGTGAGTATATATGTCGTGTAGTACGTTTATGCATGCGGAAATTCGCAGCACTTTTAATCTATTATGCTATACTTATCAAACCTGTATACTCGCCAATACTTTTGTATTGACAAATATTTTAACGTATGTTGCAGGTTAGATCGCAGACTATACCAAATCAAGCTAGGGAGTCTAGAAACTCAACTAAAATATAGGTTGTCGGATTTGCATTGTTCGAGAGGACAAGAAATCCGTGATAACTTATGTGATTGTATTAATTGTTAGTATAGGATAACGAATGTATTAAATATTATCGCAATATAGTTGTTATGGATTCTCTTGAGCAATCTGGTTCGCCTAGTGCCGCGCCCCGATGATTCCGCCATCGGTTGGGGTGTGACAGATAGGCTTTACGCTAATGACGCCGTTATATTACTAAGAAGCGTTCTAATTACGTCATTAAGCATAACTCCTAATCTAGACCTCCAACTGATGTGAAATTTTAGGTACAAGTTTAATAATTAGTAACTAAGATTATTGTACTTTCACATTTCCAAAATTCTCGTTTTATGGTCATAAGGGCATTACGGTCAATATTTAGGCGATTAACGGAAACGTCGGACAATTAAGGATTTATGTGGTATAAACGCAGAGGGTTATACACACATGTAACTAGGTCCTAATGGAACTTTAAGGCATGTCTAAATCTATCTAAACCGGGTCAGAACTGAGGTCAAAGCAAAAGTCAAACTTTTGCGTCTTTCGGTTCCGAATCGGTCTTAAACAGAAAGTTGTCGAATCAAACAAGCTTAGACAAGTTATTATACTTATTATCAAGTTATATGAATGATAAAACAGGTCACACGCCTCTTACATTGTTAAATATGCGTTTAATGTTTCTGTTGACTTTTTCGTAAGAAGTTTGACTCGACAAACGACCTAGTTAGGATAGGAATCAGTGAGTGCCCTTTTAGGGGTTTATTCCTCACATAATTACCAACTTATAACTACTTTTAAATCGAGGTATGAGTGAGTCATTATTAACTAATCTTGAAGTCAACCCGTAATTACGTCGGTTTGACTTTTAGCTAAATAACTAAGCTAAACACTAAAAGAGAAGGAAAAGCAAACTTACAAGTGACTAATGGATGATTAGGAAGGCTTGAGAATGGCTCTTGAGTTCCAGAAGTCTTCAAAACAAGCAGATGGAAAGAATGATCAATGTTTGCACAATGTGGGTCTTTATATATACTTCCAAACATCATGGATTGTTGACACACAAGACTATAGTTGATCATGGATCCTTACAAGTGCCATCTATAGCCTAAATACCAGTATAGCAAGCCCATAGTATGTCAAACAAGTGATCAAAGTCGGTTAAGGGACTTGCAGGACACCTGTGCATGTTTTCTGATCAGACAAGGCAGTCGCGTAGCGCGACTGCCGGGGTGGATATGCTCGCGCTACGCCAGCGTGTGGACGACCAGCTTAACAAGTTTCGTTCATTTGCATTTCAGTCCCCGATCCTTCTAAACATCGCTTTCACTTGGTTTCTTGCATTAAGGGGCTTCAATATTAACATATAGGGGCTTTAAGACTTATACCATCTTTGTCAAGTCCTCGGGTAACTTTGTGATCACCCGAAAAGCCCTAATTTTCAATGTTGACGATTCTAACCCTCACACACGAATTTTATCATAACTTTCTCATACGATAACGAAACTTGGTGATATTTTTATCACACATTTTAGTGAGCATAATTAATCGTTACAAAGCTTCGTGTTTGCTAAAAGGTCACTCAGAGGTATAACTTAAACATGTTGACACATTTAACCCCTGTAGTTTGAAATCTCTCACTTTCTTTCACAATTCGCTTCGTATGATCCATGATCCATTCGTTTAAGGTTATAAACATCATGTAGGCTTATTGTAAAGTATATTTATTCACTGTTGACACTTTGAACCCTTATATTTACATAGTATCATTGTTTGTCAACTTTAGTCCTTCAAGAACATTCTTTCACACGTTCAAACCTATGACACGTGTCAACACATTATAGGACGTAAATTTTCGAGGTGTTACATCCTCACCCCCTTAAAAGAAATATCGACCTCGAGATTTACTGAAAAAGATAAGGGTTCTTTTCTTTCATCGTGGACTCAACCTCCCACGTATACTCGGGACCCCTACGGGCATCCCATTTGACCTTTACAATCGGTACATGCTTCCTTCGAAGCTTCTTAACCTGTCGATCCTCGATCGACAATGGTTTTTCCACAACTTTCAAGCTCTCATCTATATGCACATCTGTATGTGGTATGATCAGTGATTCGTCAGCGAAACACTTCTTCAGATTGCAGATGTGGAACACATTGTGAATTACACTGAGCTCTTCTGGTAAGTTTAACTTATAGGCAACTGACCTGACACGTTCGATAATCTCGAAAGGTCCTATGTATCTCGGGCTTAGCTTGCCTTTCTTACCAAACCGCATCACTCCTTTCCAGGGTGATACCTTAAGTAACACTTTATCACCTACTTCGAAGTGAAAAGATTTACGCTTTGGATCTGTGTAGCTTTTCTGCCTATCTCGGGTAGCTTTGAGACGGTCACGAATCTGGACAATCTTGTCCGTCGTTTCGAACACTATCTCTGGTCCCGATAATTGGACATCTCCAACTTCCGCCCAACAAACGGGCGTTCTACACTTTCTACCATATAGGGCCTCGAAAGGCGCAGCCTTAATGCTGGTGTGGTAGCTATTGTTGTAAGAGAACTCAATTAGTGGTAGGTGGTTATCCCAACTACCACCCAAATCAATCACACATGCCCGAAGCATGTCTTCCAACGTTTGAATAGTACGCTCAATCTGACCGTCTATCTGAGGATGGTAAGCCGTACTAAAATTTAAATGCGTGCCCAAAGATTGTTGGAAGCTTTTCCAGAAATGCAACGTGTATCTAGTATCTCGGTCAGAGATAATGGACACAGGAATGCCATGTAAGGCCACAATCTTATCAACGTATAACTGGGCTAACATGTCGGAGCTATAAGTCTCCTTGATGGGTAAGAAATGAGCTGACTTAGTCAGTCTATCAACGATCACCCATATAGTATCATTGCCTTTCCTTGTCTTTGGCAGCTTGGTGATGAAATCCATCGTCACCATCTCCCACTTCCATGTGGGGAGTTCAGGCTGTTGTAGCAAACCTGACGGCTTTTGATGCTCGGCTTTGACTTGCGCACAAGTCAAACATTTAGCTACATAGGTGGCTAGAGACTTCTTCAAGCCTATCCACCAATAATTTTCCCTTAGATCCTGGTACATCTTATCAGCTCCAGGATGAATAGAGTATTTGGAACTATGGGCTTCCTGGAGGATAACATCTCGAAGTCCTCCATAAATTGGAACCCATATTCGTCCATTCAATCTTAGAATTCCATCCTTGCTAAAAGATAACTGTTCCTCAGTTACCCCTAGCTTTTCGTTAGGATAGTTAGCTTCCAACACAGCTTCCTTCTGTGCAGCTAACAACCTTTCAATCAAATTGTTCTTTATTTCCATGCGCTTGGCATTGATTCGAATAGGTTTCACCGTCTCCTTTCTACTCAAGGCATCGGCGACTACATTCGCCTTGCCGGGATGGTATCTTATTTCACAATCGTAATCATTCAGAGTTTCCATCCAACGGCGTTGCCTCATGTTCAAATCCTTCTGATTGAACAGATGTTGAAGGCTCTTGTGATCAGAATAGATCACACATTTGATTCCATATAAGTAGTGCCTCCAAAGTTTTAGTGCGAATACAACGGCACCCAACTCCAAGTCATGGGTGGTGTAATTCTTTACGTGCACCTTTAACTGGCGTGAAGCATAGGCAATGACTTTGCCTTTCTGCATAAGCACACATCCCATCCCGGTGTGTGATGCATCACAATAAACTACAAACTCCTCTATTCCATTAGGCAATGTCAGTACTGGAGCATTGCTCAACTTTTGTTTCAGAATATCGAAGGATTCCTGCTGCTTAGGACCCCAGTCAAACTTAATCTTCTTACGTGTCAGCGAAGTCAGGGGTGCAGCAATCCTTGAGAAGTTTTCAATGAATCGCCTATAGTATCCTGCCAAACCTAGGAAACTACGAATTTCTGTAGGTGTCTTTGGCTCATGCCAATTCATGACAGCTTCAACTTTAGCGGGATCTACTTGGATACCACGCTCACTAACAACATGTCCAAGAAATTGGACTTCTCGAAGCCAGAATTCACACTTCGAGAACTTGGCATAGAGCTTTTCTTTATGAAGTAGTTCTAGTATGCAGTGAAGATGTTTTTCATGGTCAGCTTGGTTCTTTGAGTAGATGAGAATATCATCGATGAAAACGATGACGAATTTATCTAAGTAGGGCTTGCAAACGCGATTCATGAGATCCATGAACTCGGCCGGTGCATTAGTGAGCCCAAAAGGCATCACTAGGAACTCGTAATGACCATAACGAGTCCTAAATGCAGTCTTGTGTATGTCTTCATCTCTAACCTTCAGTTGGTGATAGCCTGACCTTAAGTCAATCTTAGAGAAGAAACTTGCCCCTTGCAGTTGATCGAACAGATCGTCGATTCTGGGCAAAGGATACCTATTCTTGATAGTGACTTTATTAAGCTCACGGTAGTCGATGCACAGACGCATCGATCAATCCTTCTTCTTTACAAATAAAACTGGTGCTCCCCAAGGAGACGAACTAGGTTTGATGAAACCTTTGGCTAGCAAATCATCTAGCTGTGCTCTCAATTCCTTCATCTCTGTTGGTGCCAACCTATAAGGCGCCCTTGCAACTGGTGCTGATCCAGGAATAATGTCGATTCTGAACTCTACTTGCCTATCTGGTGGCAAACCAGGTAGTTCTTCAGGAAAAACTTCGGGGTATTCAGAAATGACGGGGATATCCCCAAACGTGGGCTTCGGTTCATTAATAATCACTTGTGCCATGTAAATGACACAACCCTTCTTCAAACACTTAGAGTCCTTGAGAATGGACATTTTCTCAGGTAGCCCATACTGGGTATCTCCTTGGATAGTAAGTGATTCACCAGACGGAGTCTTGATCATCACTTGCTTCTTATTGCAAATAATCTAGGCCTGGTTATGAGATAACCAGTCCATACCCAAAACTATGTCGAAACCAGCTAGTTTCAAAGGAAGTAGGGACAAAGGAAAAGAGTGGTTCTTAATGGATATGAAACATCCATCTAATAAGGTTGAGGCGGTTTCTAAAGTGCCATCAGCTAGTTCTACCTCATACTTCACACTTAAAGTCTTAACAGGTAATTTCAACAATTCACAAAACTTATCATCTACGAACGACTTATCAGCGCCTGAATCAAATAACACTCTCGCATAAACATCATTTACGAGAAAGGTACCTGTTATCACATTGTCGTCCTTGACGGCTTCCTTAGCATCCATCCTGAAGACCCTAGCATTGGTCTTCTTAGCCTCTTCAGGTTTCTTGGCGTATTTTGGGCAATTGGTCTTGATGTGCCCCTTTTCATTGCAACCGTAGCAGGTCGCATCCTTCATCTTCTTGCAATCCAAGGTTTTGTGTTCCTTGGACTTGCACAACCCACATGCAAAAGATTTCGATTGTGAATTCGAATTCGATTCATACCTGCACTTCCCAAAGTGCTGTCTCTTGCAGATTTTACATCTGGGTTTTTCACCCGACTGCTGACCATCCTTCCTAAATCCTGACCCCTTCCTGTGGTCATTGTTTCCCTTCTGCTTCTTGTCTGAACGTCGTGAGTTGTCATCCTCACGCTTCCTCTTTTCGGTATCAGCGTTCCTCTGCGATTTCTGCCTGACCGCATCCAAGGTAAGAGATAATGATATGTCCGCTGCGGACCGAAAAGTAGCTGGTCTGGAGGCCTTCACACTTGCCTTAATCTCCGGGGCCAAACCCCCGATAAAACGAGCTATACGTTTGGGTTCCGGGGTTACTAAATATGGAACCAACCTTAACAAAGTGTTGAAACTGGTAAGGTAGGCCTGACAGTCTAGGTTTCTCATGACCAGCGACAAGAAGTCAGATTCAATCTTCTCAACCTCATGTTGAGGGCAGTAATTTTCCTTGATCAGCGTCATGAACTGTTCCCAGGTCATATTGTATAACGGGACTTTCCCTGTAGCTTGGATCAGAGATCTCCACCAAGCTAATGCTTCTCCCTTAAAAGACTGTGACACGAACTTCACAATATCCCTATCATTGCAACCACTGATATCCATAACCGTATCCATCTCGTCCAACCAAGTCATGCAATCTACTGCTCCTTTTTCCCCAGTGAAATCCCTGGGTTTGCACGACACGAAGTACTTATAGGAGCAACCCTTATTACGGGGTTCTTGATTCTGTATGACTCTTTGGGATGGAGCACTCCTCTAGTTTGATGAGTGGTGAGAATTACTGTTGTGGGCAGTGTGGGTTCTAGAGGGTGTTCTAGAGTGTGGTGCAGATTGGGTCCTTGCATGGGTACCACCGGATTCATGGAGCTGTCTATCCATAGCTCGATTTACGGCATTATCTATCATTGCCTGTAATTCTGCACCCGCTACATTTACTCGGGCATTATCATGCTCTCTTCCTGGGTGACTATTGATCTCGTTTGAGTCTGCCATGAAGCTTGAACTGCTACATATTGACAATAATTTACTGGTGAGTTTATTATAGAATTGTCTTTTATGGCAATTTTATTAACCGTGGTAAACATAGGCCATATATGGTTAATTTATTACTCACATTTATTTAGGATTTTTAATATAATTTATCCTAATTATAAAACAATAATAGTTTTATTAGCACATAAGGCCTAGTCACAGGGACAATTTAAATCATAAGCTATGATTTCAGAGGATCAATGCTTTTAAAGTTTGAACATAGTTTATTACATTTATCAGACAGGGTCACAGACTAATACTGTCTTTTGTCTCATATGGAAATGAGAAGGGCCCGCAGGCATTCTATTACCAATGGATGGTAAAAAGAACTTATCATATTTATAAATGATTTAACCCATGATTCAGAGATCATTTAGTTGGGTTAGGAATCTTTGAAAAGATCCCCATATAGTAATAACACGTGTGATTTTAACGAATCATGTATGCCAGGAGTGTTAACATGTTTTCAGATGTTAACTGGGATTTGAATCTTTTTAATGGGTTTTACCATCTTGGCCAGGTCTTAAAACTACATGCAGGCTAGGTTATACCTTTAAGATCCTTAATTAAAATTAAAATAGGCAGATAGATTTTTAAAAGGAATGATTCCGATTTATTTATTTCATATATAATTTAATTATGCATAACATAGCAAAGATGAAATTTATAAACTTACATTCCATTAAAACTTAAAAGTAGTACACTTTGCCCTAAACGGGACTTTTCACAGAAACACTTGCCCTCGCAGGAGCTATACTGGCAATACAGGTCCTCGCAGGGACTGTTTGCAAACATAAATGTCCACGCAGGGACTAATAAAGACAAGTCCTCGTAGGGACTAAGTACAAAGATAGATGTCCTCGCAGGGACTACATACATACTTAATGAAATGTCCACACAGGGACTTAATTTAAACTAGGAAATACAATAATACATATTGGGACTTAACGATCCCATTTCTTCTTTCCTTTCAGTAAACTTGCCAAGCCACTCATGAATCCCTGATTCTTCTTACGTTCTCTCTGGAGGTCTCGCTCAACCCTTTCCACTCTTTGACGGAGATCCTCCTGCTTTGGTGGGGAAAACCGTGGTGGCTGGTGCTGCGGTGGTGGCTGAACAGGTGCCTGATACCCACGAGCTGGGTGTCCCATTCCCCAAGGGGTTCCATATGGTCCCTCAGGATTTTGGGCAAGGTAGTTTGATGCCATAAAGTAAGGATCCTCAGCAAAGTTATAGCCACGGTATGCTAGTGGTCCGTATGGGTTGTAAGCTGCCGGAGCAGTATAAGCAGGGATAGGGTTGCCAAAACCCAGTGATGGCGGTGCAATAGGTGCCGAATTCACCTCTGAAACTGGCACTGAAGGTTCACCCATTTGTGGGCCTTCATATAATGGTGGGTAGTGGCTACCACTAGAGTGTTGAGGAGAGCTGAAATGAAAATCCACTCCTCTTGCTGACATCCGAGCGCCAGTCCTCCTACGTCTTGGTGGTGCTGGAGGTACTAGATTAACTGGAGGTGGTGGAGGGGGTGGCGTGACTGCCATGAAACGTGGATCCCCAGAGGGATCTTGCTGTTGCGGTTGCGGCTGCTGGTGAGGCGATGAATGGTATGATGGTGTAAAGTACCATTCACACTGGTCGAACCGTGCCTGGTGACTATCCGGACCCTGGTATGGTGTTCTGTGAAAAGACGAACCATCAGAGATCACTACTGGATGGTTCGGGGTTCCGGTTGCAGCTTCGACGGGATCTGTGTCCTCGTCCATATCCATCGCTTGATCACCTGAAAAGTGATCCTCCGGTCCTAGAGGGTTAAAGCCCCCTTGTTCTGGTAGGTAGTCCGCCGGGTTAAACTGGCCCCGAAAGACAGGAGTAGGGTCTCCGAAGGAATTGTGCGATAAGGATTGCTGTAGGGGAATGTATGAAGGTTGCGGGTTGTTGGGCTCATTCTCGGACTGAGGCCCATAGGAGTGATGATATGGAGGCGTTGAGCTATGCGACGTAGATTGCCTGGAGGGTTCCTCATAAGTCCTCCAAGGTTCTCTCGGATCAGCACTCCTTGTAGAAGAAGGAGTTCGCCGGCGCGAAGGCCCGGCTTCGTGGTCATTAGGGGCGCTGATTGGCCCTTTTCCTCGATCTCCTCGCCTGAATCTTGGCGGCATTGCCAAACCTGTTAATATAAACAAGTTAATAACAAGGAAAAATAAAGGACATAATTTAAATTAAAATAACATCATTTTGGATTATTCCTATGTTCTTTGTCTAGACTCGAAGATTTAGGAATGTGCAATTGTGTAACTGAGATTAAACACTAAAGGCTAGTGTTTAATTCACTCAGCGTTGGCTCTGATACCAACCTGTCACACCCCGGTTTCCACGTGTCACCGGTGGGCCCGGTGGGCCCGGTGGGGGAGTATCGTGACGTGGTTGGCAACATAATAGTCAAACAACACAATATTTGAATGCACAGCGGAAGCAAAGTATAGATTTATTTCAACCAAATAATATTGTAATATAAAGTATCACAAGTAGTCGAATATAAATCCACAGGTAGATCAAAATAAAAGGAATAATGTTCAACAGTCTATGACATCCAAGCTTGCGAGACTTATTGTGGATGCTAGGAGAAAAGCCAGCCTATTACGCGTAGTACCTGCACTTAACCTTTTTGAGAAAATACGTCAGTTTACACTGGTAAATACAATCAACCGACTCATTTTGAAAAGAGTTTAAGAAAATGCATTTAAGGCACAAGGCACAAATAATATTTTATAACTTGGGATAATTATTTGAATATAATGCTTGTAAAGGATTTACAAGTTTCTTATGCGTTCAGTAGCCCGGGTCGAGCCGGGTTAAAGATCAATAGACACACCACATTATGTATATGAGACACTGACAGGTGTACGCCTACACCTGAGTGCTAAGGTCGTGGCCATTTCGTAAAATGATGCCAGGGATATCCGGGACATGGTCATTAACCCCCCAAAGGCTTTAAGCAACAAAACAATTTAAACGAGGCATCTCGATAATACTTAACCCCCAAAATGATTAAGGTCGAATGCCCGACCAAGCGGTATTTTTATATACCGTACCCCAAGCCCGTATAGGGAAAATAAGTTAAAAAGTATTTACCTGTGCAAGTATATATCACAATCAGCGAGTGCAAGTATCTTTTACCGGGTTCTCCTAATCTGGAACGAAGGTTTATAATAACCTATTAGAATCCTAACGGGTCTTTAGTGAAGCTTAAGCTTAGACCGGTTAGTTTTAAAGATACGGTTCGTACGGACGATTAAGCGAAGACCGGATAGAATGTGATTCAGACCCGACAAGTTTGAAGACTTGCTTAATATGGGTATGTTATACACATTCTGGATTTTGAGATAAAACCGATAAGGTTTGACCCGTTTCGGCTAATTTATGTAAACTAGTTACATAAACCGAACCGAACGCGCATGAAGCGTAACGGGTATCCGTAAGAGTGCTAAACAGGTTTCCTAAGTTAACATGCCTTAAATATGTTGTGATATTAGTATGATACCTTCCATTATGCCCAAAACGAGTTTAAACTCGTATTAAGCCCCGTAGGGGTATTTTGATCATTTTAAAGATTATAAAAGGAATTTGTAATACTTCTATGATACGGGTCTGATATAATCAGCAAAATTATTTATTTTAACAGGTTATAACATTTGGTAATAAGTTTTATGTGACAAAATGTTTTTAAACCCAAACTATGCGTATAATACGCGTATAAAGTCGTTTTAAGCGATGTACGGGTTAAAATATGATTCTGAGTTTTCTGATCAAATAAACAGGCTCAAAACACTCCATTTATTATTTAAAATCAGTAGCAATTGGATTGGCGTTAAAAGGATTTGTAAAACTCATTTTATGGCCTAAAAGGGCATATTCGGTATTTACCGAATTAAGGCGCTAATCCTAGCTTATGATCAGTTTAAAAATAATTAAAAATCTTCAAAAATCCCAAAATATTACATTACATAAGTGGGTAAAAGGTTTGGTGTCGAAAATGGGGTTTAGATAGGCTTTACGCTAATGACGCCGTTATATTACTAAGAAGCGTTCTAATTACGTCATTAAGCATAACTCCTAATCTAGACCTCCAACTGATGTGAAATTTTAGGTACAAGTTTAATAATTAGTAACTAAGATTATTGTACTTTCACATTTCCAAAATTCTCGTTTTATGGTCATAAGGGCATTACGGTCAATATTTAGGCGATTAACGGAAACGTCGGACAATTAAGGATTTATGTGGTATAAACGCAGAGGGTTATACACACATGTAACTAGGTCCTAATGGAACTTTAAGGCATGTCTAAATCTATCTAAACTGGGTCAGAACTGAGGTCAAAGCAAAAGTCAAACTTTTGCGTCTTTCGGTTCCGAATCGGTCTTAAACAGAAAGTTGTCGAATCAAACAAGCTTAGACAAGTTATTATACTTATTATCAAGTTATATGAATGATAAAACAGGTCACACGCCTCTTACATTGTTAAATATGCGTTTAATGTTTCTGTTGACTTTTTCGTAAGAAGTTTGACTCGACAAACGACCTAGTTAGGATAGGAATCAGTGAGTGCCCTTTTAGGGGTTTATTCCTCACATAATTACCAACTTATAACTACTTTTAAATCGAGGTATGACTGAGTCATTATTAACTAATCTTGAAGTCAACCCGTAATTACGTCGGTTTGACTTTTAGCTAAATAACTAAGCTAAACACTAAAAGAGAAGGTTAAGCAAACTTACAAGTGACTAATGGATGATTTGGAAGGCTTGAGAATGGCTCTTGAGTTCCAGAAGTCTTCAAAACAAGCAGATGGAAAGAATGATCAATGTTTGCACAATGTGGGTCTTTATATATACTTCCAAACATCATGGATTGTTGACACACAAGACTATAGTTGATCATGGATCCTTACAAGTGCCATCTATAGCCTAAATACCAGTATAGCAAGCCCATGGTATGTCAAACAAGTGATCAAAGTCGGTTAAGGGACTTGCAGGACACCTGTGCATGTTTTCTGATCAGACAAGGCAGTCGCGTAGCGCGACTGCCGGGGTGGATATGCTCGCGCTACGCGAGCGTGTGGACGACCAGCTTAACAAGTTTCGTTCATTTGCATTTCAGTCCCCGATCCTTCTAAACATCGCTTTCACTTGGTTTCTTGCATTAAGGGGCTTCAATATTAACATATAGGGGCTTTAAGACTTATACCATCTTTGTCAAGTCCTTGGGTAACTTTGTGATCACCCGAAAAGCCCTAATTTTCAATGTTGACGATTCTAACCCTCACACACGAATTTTATCATAACTTTCTCATACGATAACGAAACTTGGTGATATTTTTATCACACATTTTAGTGAGCATAATTAATCGTTACAAAGCTTCGTGTTTGCTAAAAGGTCACTCAGAGGTATAACTTAAACATGTTGACACATTTAACCCCTGTAGTTTGAAATCTCTCACTTTCTTTCACAATTCGCTTCGTATGATCCATGATCCATTCGTTTAAGGTTATAAACATCATGTAGGCTTATTGTAAAGTATATTTATTCACTGTTGACACTTTGAACCCTTATATTTACATAGTATCATTGTTTGTCAACTTTAGTCCTTCAAGAACATTCTTTCACACGTTCAAACCTATGACACGTGTCAACACATTATAGGACGTAAATTTTCGAGGTGTTACACTAAACCTGCAACATACGTTAAAACAACGTCAATACAAAAGTATTGGCGAGTATACAAGTTTTGATAGAGTAGCGTAAATAGTTAAAAGTGTTGCGAATTGCCAAATACATAAATGGGATACCTCAATATACATGCAAAAAGACAGATACTACCAGCTAAGTCACTCAAGCTGCGATTGCGATTGCTATTCATCCTAACTAGACCCCGTCGGGTGCTATAGTACTATACTAGTTAAGGCGGGACCTCGCGAGTAAAAGTCCTAGCACATATGTAACTAGCATCACGTATAAATATGCATAACAGTCATTCGCAAGTGATAAACAATTTGATTGAATAATGTGTTTGATAAGTTCGATTTAATAGGAATGTATGTTACACCCAAAATGCGTTAAATAGGGGTTCGAGTATACTCACAGTCGGTGCTCAGCAAGTAAACCCAGCTTGGTTGGATTGAAGGGAGCGCGTCTGAGGTTAGCCTGATTACAGATTGATAGCGTAAGCGATGAACGGCGCGTAAATCGGTGCAAAGTGTCAAAGGATCGGACGGTAATCCGATCGGGTGGCAATCCGATCGGGTGGCCGGTCGATCGGATGACAATCCGTTCAGGTGGTCGCCCGATCGGGTGGCCACTCGATTGGATTGTCATCTCGTTTGGGATGGATGTGCTTGTGTATGATGGCTTGACTTTTGAAGTTTTCGTTGTAGCATTTTGAAAACAGAGAAGTATATCTACCTTTCAGGTCGGTCGATCGAACGGTCGGTCGGTCGATCGAACGGTCGGTCGATCGAACGGCCGGTCAATCGGGTGGCAACTCGATCAGGTGGTTGTTCGATCGGACGGTGATCCGATTGGCAAGGCACTTTGGTTGATGATAAGTTCACAGCAGACTGGTCGCTCGATCGGGTGGAAATCCGATCGAGTGACAATCCGTTGGAACTGATGTGTGATGAGGATTTGTAAAACGTTTAAGTGTTGAGGATCCAAAAGTCAGCCGATCGGATGGTCGTTCGATCGGATGGCAATCCGATCGGACGGCAATCCGTTCGTTGTTCAGATCCTTGAATGTTTGAAAATTTGTTTAAGTCTTGACCCCAAGTGTAACCCGACCGGATTGCAGGTCGATCGGGTGGCAGTCCGATCGGACGGCAATCCGATCGGATGGTAACCCATCCCACAATCTTTTCGTTTTACATCTTGGCTATTTCGTTAAGTTTTTGCGATTTGATCGAGACCTTTCGACTACGAGCTAAACAATGGAACTCCACCAGGTCCGAGTCACCAGATCAGATGGGAATCACCCCGTCTGATCAGTTAACTGTTCTCGATGGTTATTCGTGTTTAACACGACAAGCCGGTCATCTCGTTGATAGGAATCAGTTCTCAAACCGACACATCCCTAACGAATGAGTAGAAGATCTGAATGAGCCCTGGTTCTATTGGTTTTTGAGTAAAAAGTTATGAAAGTTTGAAGAAAACCTTGAAAAACTTAGATTCGGCTTAGATCTAGGTGAGATTTGTGTTTATACACCGTGGAATCTATCAGATCTTGACTGTTCTTGATGAGATGAGGTCACACTTCATTGTTCCTAGGAACTACATGATGGCATCACCTTGGAACGGCTCAAATCCGAGGATTTAACGGTGAAAAGTGAGATTTGATGGTGAAAAAGATGAAGGAGTGCGTGTAGATCATAGAAGTACAAGATTTGAGGTAGAAACTTACAAGAATTGCGAGAAATCGAGAGAAAAATGGCGAGAAGACGTCTGGTCGAGAGAGTGCAGTCACATCAACTGTTGTTGATGTGACAAGTGGGGTATTTATAGGCAAAGGGGGAGAAAGGCGGTGCAGTGCATCGGATCGGATGGCTGTCCGATCGGTTGGCTGTCCGATCGGATGGCCATTCGATCGAAGTGCCATTCGATCAAACGCCTCCGGCGAGCTGAGTTTTGGCGTTTCGTTTCGATTGTTAAGCGTTGCGATAGTTTGGTTACACATTCTCATCCACATTTTCATATATTTATTATAATTAGCCACGTTGGGTCGTATATACATATCCATATTTCAAAGTTGCGATACCATAACCGGGTTTCGTTTCGAATATGCGTTACCTTGCGACGCTTCACGGTCATCGAGGAGGGTAGAATAGGTCATCACTCAACGTCATCGTGAACGTTAATGTGTGTGATGGGATGCGCGTTTTCTTGAGTATTGAGTTGCACTGCGACACATCACGGCTATCAAGGAGAGTAGAATTGGTCCTCACTTGACATCTTCGTGGTTGTCAGCAACTGCAATGTGATGTGATAGCGATAAAGTATGCGTAATATGCGAAAATACTGCGAAATTGCGATGTATGCGATATAGTTACATTATGATCTGAATCTCTGGTGCTAGGCGTAACGAGTATAACGAGTGGTAACAACGCACGAACGTGCGGGTTGTTACACCTTGACATGGAGGTGGGTCCGCCCCTGTCTTTGCCATGTATCAGTGTATTATTGTTTGATGTTTCCTAACCTTCTCATCTAAAACAAACTTTTTATTTGATCCCTTCCCTATATATTAAATCTTATCTTAAGCATTTTATTAGCAAGTTTACGTAAATTGATACTTAATTAGTATTTCGTAGGTGAGTAGTGCATTTTATATACACGTAGTGCTTATTAGATGTATTTAGTAATCCGTTGATATTGTTGTAAACTTTATTTGAGTTATTTATATCTTACAGGTTCTCATATGTATTGATGTAGAAACGATACGAACTAAATGGGAATATGGTTAAAGAACACTTAGCTTAAAGTTAATTAAACACACCCAGCTAAATTATTCTTTGATCCATTATCATATTTTAAATTTAAATGTGCAGCCAGCCATCACTTGTGTATTGAACGATTATAAAAGAACAGAAAAACAACAGGTTCATGTAGAGGCGCACATATTGGTTAATTTTAGTAACCGTTTCCGTTACCCGGTTTAGACGATTATTATCTCATTTTCATTTTAACTGGTTATCGTTCTAACCGGTTATTACTTTAACCGGTTACTATTTTAACTGGTTTAATTATTCACTTTAATCGATTTAGTTATTGCTTTTACCGGTAATCACGTGTACTATCTAGTATCTACTATACTTTAGGCTTATTGATTTGAATTGATTGTTTTATTATGTTGGGTTAACAAACATAGCAGCCCACAATAAATCTTGAAGGAACGGCCCAAGAGAAAAAAGAGAATTAAAGGAAAAAGGGCAAGTTGATTTAAACTAGAGGTGCATATTTCGGTTAATTTTAGTAACCGGTTTAGGTGATTCTTTTTTTATTTTTGTTTTAGTCGCTTATCGCTTTAATCGGTTATTACTTTAACCGGTTATTTACTTTAACTAGTTTGGTTATTCACTTTAACTGGTTCGTTTAATAATCGGTTATTTTTGGTTAATTAACCAGTCATTTTCAACCGGTTATTCCTTGAGCAGTTATTAACCGGTTACGATTTCAGTTAATAACCGGTTACGATTATTTTACCGGTAATTTTGTGCACCTCTAATTTAAAGGGAGGCTATCAAAGGGGCAGTGCTCTAGCGGTATTCAGATGACTTTCTCTAGGTGAGGTCGTCGGTTAGATAACGTGACGAATGTCATGTGCGAGCTAGGGCTTTTACTACGGTGGGCATTCAAGCAGTGAGTTTTCCCTAGAATTTGTGGCAAGTTATGTCACTAGCGCTGTTTGCAATCGCCGGCGTGGATGACTTTTTGCCTATGGGTGTACCCATATGGCCGGGCTTTGTTGAACGTTTAAAAGAAAAAAGAACTAGAGGGAAGTTGGCTGAAAAAAATAAAAGGAGATCAAATAAAAGCAAAGACGAGGAGGCTATTGTTCGACGAGAGAAAAGGAAAAGAAAGGCAAGCACACATATATTGGCATGTTAATTAATTTAACAAGACAAGCATACGGCTTAATTAGTTTACGTTAGTAGATTAGTATTTTTAATTATTTTTCCGATCGTTTTTGTTATTTGTTTTCAATCAGGAGTCATTTTTCTTAATCACCTAGGATGAATGAATCTTTTAATATGGTTTTGACTTTTTAGTTTGACTTTGGATACAAAAGTTATTTATGTGTTTTTATTAATCTTGGCACATAGAAATATCCCCTTGTGTTGATAATTGCATTATTTGAATTGCTATCTTTTGATTTTTGATTTAAAGGCATGAAACTAAAGAAGATAATTATCGGTGGCAAAGCTTGAGATTTCCGACCCCAGGGGGGGACGTATATACCCAAAAGTTTCTATACGAAACTATATACTCTCCACTACTGAGCAAAAAGTTCGAGGGTCGGCCACCCCCTCCTGCCCTAACTATGCTGCGCCAATGATAATTATTTAATTGGTTGGCTTTGTGAGCATCTATTCATAATGATTAGGAAAGATCAATGTGTTTGTTAGAAATCACCCTGGTCAGTGTTAAATAGATTGCATGCTTGTTAGCAAGAGATGAGTCTATTTATTCATGATTAATCGTTTCTAAGTCACTGTTTTATCATATTTGAATCAACTTCATAATTTGATGATTGTAGGCAACGTCTATAGTGTTGCATTATGATTGTTGTGGTATCAAAAAGTCTCATATAGGCATTTGATTTATATTAAGCACTTTAACATCATTCACTGTTTGCACTTCATTGGCTCGTTATTAGGGCTATAAACGAACCGAACGAACATGAACAAAGTCATGTTCGTGTTCAATCATTAAGGAAATTAACATGTTCGCGAACTGTTCATCAACAGTTCGTGAACATTGGTCTCGAACACAAACGAACACAAGCAAATAAAAACGAACGCAAACGAACATTTAACTTGAAAATAAAAAAATAAAATCATCGTTATCCTTAAACATTGGATATAAGGAGTTAATACAACCATTAAATGATAAATCAAAACACAAGAAGTACTACAACACCAAATGATGAATCAAGTTTAACTAACTTACACATAATTGTTCCTAAAAAGGTTTTAGAATGTCCAAATTTTAGCTAACTTAGAAAAAAAAATAGGGTTTCAAGTTTTCAATATGTTTAGATAAAAGGTTTATTATTTATTATTTTTTAATATAATCAAACGAACACAAACGAACATACGTTCACGAACGCATTCGAACGAACGAGACTTGTGTTTGTTTTCGTTTACTAAGCTAACCGAACAAAATTTTTTGTTCGTGTTCGTTCGTTAAACTAATCGAACGAACATAAACAGGGGCGGACCTACCATTTTGGTAGGGGTAACCCCCGCTACCCCTTGGTCGGAAAAAAATTGGAAAAATTAGTGTAAATTTTGGAAAAATTTGACGTTTTTTCAATTTCGTTACGGCTTATTTATACCACGTTACCCCTTGGTCGGAATCCTAGATCCGCCACTGAACATAAACGAATTTCCCGCTGAACGGTTCACGAACTGTTCGCTGAACGTTCAGTCGATTCACAACCCTACTGGTTATCAAGAACTTAAGGGTGTTGATCACACTCCAACTTTCTAACTATTATTGGATTTGGGATTTTGGGCATCGTTAGCAGGATTCTTGTCGCTTTGGGTTATAGTGTGGTGGTCAGGTCATTCATGAAGTCATTGCATGTACGATATGTACACTTGCCTATCTGTATGTATTTTAGGTGAAACCATTGTTTTTGGAATAAATAAATAAATAAAATTGAAACGCAACAAAGATATGAAAAACAAGTCTCGTTAAACTCAGTAGACAGAACGTCTTCAATGTACATCTAGAGCTAAAAGGCTACACTATGTTTAGGTTGGGATTCCTTAGGTCTGGTTATGTTATTTAAGTTACAGGATAAAGTTAACCCATTCAAGCCACTTTTAATACAAAAAATGCTTTGGGATGTCTAGGATAGTGTAGCAGGCTAGATAGTTAACAATTGTGCATGGTTTGCATCAGAAGTGTTATCTCTCAGCTTATCTGAGTTTCAAGCCTTTAAATTTGATTATACACGTATTTGATTTCATGAGTGGGTGCTGCTAACATGTTGAATTAATTTAGAACTTGTGTACCGATGCATTTTGAGACCCTGGGGTTGGATTTGGTATAAAAGTAGAGGCATTAGGCCCACTCTTTGTATGAGCTTTTTCACTATGTTATCAATATATCTATCACCCTATTATGCTATCATGTTTAATTAAGTTTTGAGTCAGTTATGTAAGTATTATTTGACCAGAAAAGTTGGCTGCTAAATAATGATAAAATGAAAAAAAAATATAGCAGTAGTTGTAGGGTCTGGTTTTGTGGCTCACATATGACATAGTATTGTGTTTTATTTTGTCTATGCGTGAGGACAGGCAAAGTTCATGTTTCATATGTTCATGAACATAGATATGTAATATGCATACAAAAACCTCATCTTAGGAATTTTATTAGCAAATTCATGTGAACTAATAATACTTAATTAGTTTATATTTGGATTTCGTAGGTGACCAACGCATTTTATATTCACGTAGTTTCTTATTAATTAGTTAGTAAATGCATTGAGTTATTTGAGTTATTTTTATATTTTATAAGTTTTCATATGTAATGATATAAAAAACGATACGAACTAAATGAGAATATAGTTAAACAATAACTAGCTTGAAGTTAATTAGACTCAAGTGATTGAAATTTTATATGGAGGCAAATAACTACACAATCTCATCGTAGATCACATTGGAGATTTAGCATTTAGTGCAATTCGATGGGTTGCCATACAAAGACCCAAATGCACACCTCTCTTTTCTTTTTCTAAACGTTTACCATGCTTTCAAAACTAAGAGTTAAATGCTCGGATAGTCCCTATGGTTTGTCCTTTTTTCACCTTTAGTCCCTAACTTTCTAAAATTGCAGCTATAGTCCGTAACTTTTCAATTTTTGTTCCCGGATAGTCCCTGTCCCTAACTTTTTCTTTTTTATAAATATTAAATGCGCGGATACTCCTTGTGGTTTGCCATTTTTAAGGAAATGGTATTTTTGTCATTTCACACCCTCTTAACTGAGAAAACTAACTGATGTTAGGCACTGGGACTATCAGGGACGAAAATTGAAAAGTTAGGAACTATAGCTGTAATTTTAGAAAGTTAGGGACTAAAGGTGAAAAAAAGGCAAACCACAGGGACTATCCGGGCATTTAACTCCAAAACTAATTAAGTTACGACTCTTTATTTTCTTTCCCCGCGGTCGAGCTAGTTTTGGTTGGAGTCTCTTCCTGTGAGATCCATTACTCCTTTGGTAGGCAATAGTGGAAAAGTTTCTTTTCATGTATCTTCCGCCATCGAAGAGTACTCGATTAAGGAGCTTTATTCACATGTTCGAGCACTTAGAGGGATAGTCACTTTACGTGGCGTGGGAGAGATTTACTAAGAAATTACTAGGAGATATGGATGAGTTTTATTCAATGTTTTCAGAACCGGACCGGACGTCAAACCGGTCTTCATACCGGTCAAATGGTCCGACCGGTCAGACGTAAGAACCGGAAGGTATCATAAATATTATAAAAGTTAATAGGGTTAAATCTGAAAAAATATATAAAAAAACGGTCCAACCCTTCCAAAACCGGTCCAACCACCGGGTCCTCGGTTCAACTCCGGTTCAATGCATTTCCGGCCCAATACCATGACCTGGACCGGCTCAACCTCCGGTTCCCGATCCGACCGGTTCGGTCCGTGTCTGAAAACACTGGTTTTATTCATAGTTTACAGCTTTAGCAGCAGATGGAGAATTTCTATAATGGATTGAAAAATGAGACGTCTAATTAATGTCACATCCCGATTTGTGGCAGATTATCGGTAGAGATGGCTGTCCAAAGCTTATGGCACTATTAAATGTTCCAATATTGATTCATTTCGCAATTTAAAATGTCACATTAAGCTTAACAAATTTCAAATAATTCAAATGAAATTCATAACATAAAACATAGATATAATCCTGTTTAGTTTGTCTAAGGCAATCCTACATGTCTTCATCCTCATTTCATCAACCTGGTTTTCTGTACCATACATAAAATATTTTTGGGTCAATGAAAAGAAGTTGGTGAGTAAATATATGTTTAAATAAAATAATTTATTTTAAAATGTATAACATGCAAATAATGTGTTTAAGAGAAAATCACAACCATTAATCAACAACAATTAATAAACACAAACCAAATGCGATAATGTGAGTTTTGAGCCCCGAAGAGCAAAACCGAATGATGTTGCCGATACAAGGCTCAACCCATGATCGTGGGGAACCGGTCAACCAGTGGATCCACGTGTAGGGATGGCAATCAAACCCGAAACCCGACACATTTGGGACGGGTTTGGGGTCGGTTAATCGGGTTTGGGACGGGTTTGGGAATAGTTTTTTATTTTTTTCGCGGGTTTGGGATTTAGTGATATACCCGTTTACCCGACCCAATTACCTGATAAAGTGTACCCATTTACCCGATTGTATACCCGATA